>QZGG01000887.1:0-93631 GCA_006409495.1 Sedum album
TATTGGAAAATGGAGACACGTACGCTTGGGAAACCGAGGAGGCTACGCTTGGAATGCTAAAAAAAGGTCCGAGGAGTTTACCCAAGCGTAGGCGTACGCTTGGATTCTTAGAAGCGTACGCTTGGAAATACCATAAGCCTACGCTTGGGTGTCAAACGGCCGTTTTGCTCAGCAGCACAAGAAGGCACGCAACCTGCTCAGCTCATTTGAACTTAGCTCCGACTTTCCATCGACAAAGTGCTCGATTTTTCACCATCAGCCTGATTTTGTTCAACAAACCTTGAGACGCTCGGTTGCCGTTCATTTGAAGACGCACATCAATTCCGCTCCGACCGTGTAATTTGAGGTAATCGGTTGATTCATCCAATTTTCACTAAGCTGTTGAATTCGGATAATTGGATTTGAAAACTGTTGTGTGCAGAGTATTGTGTGTATATTGTTGTTTGCGAAGTGAGGTAGATTCGGGGAAGGGTCAGATTCAGCCGGTCAGACTCAGATCTGGATATTCCAAGCGTACGCTTGAGGATTTAACCAAGCGCACGCTTGCATTATTTCATAAAGGTAAGAAGGGTCCGCTTGGAAAATTAAAGAAGGGTGCGCTTGGTCTGAGCAGAAAAGAATTGAAATGGCTCCACGCAGAACTTTGAACTTCCTACCACAGAAAGGTGCTCCTAGAATTTCACAGACATTTCTAGATCTGGAGCATGTGCAACCAATGTGGCCGTGTCAAACCTTCCTCGATGATTGCGGACTGAAAGACAGAGTAAAGGGGATGATGAGGAAAAGTGGGTGGCCAGAATTCTTAACATTGGTATGTGAGGATGATGTGCAAGATTCCAGCTACTTCATAGGATCACTTCAAGACTTTCCATGACGCAGAGGAACCATATATCACATATACGTTCCGAGATTTACATTGCACAACCACTTACAAGGATTTGAGGAAAGCAATGAAGTGGTGCTCCAACGGTCATTACAGAGATGGAGGGTTGGAAATGGAAACCGGCTTATGGAATGCTTTGACTGGGACAACCAAATCATTCCGTCCCAGTGTTAGCAAAGCTTCGGAAATCAAGGATCCAGCTCTGTTCTACTTGAAGTTCATGCTAGCCAGAACCTTGTTCGCCAGAGACAACGGTAAGGACAAGGTAAAACGGTTAGAGCTTGGTGTGTTAAGTTTGTTGCAAGAAGGGAAGAAGGTGGATTGGGCAGGATATTTTACGGAACATGTGAAAAACCTATGCACCGATGGAGTGGTAGTATGTGGAGGGATGATTACATTGGTCTTGAGGAGGCTACATCCTGAGTACACATCTGAAGGTCGTATGACGAAGGAATGGCGTTTAGCGGCACATCAGGAGTTTGAGGCTGGAAAGCTGATCAGGTACAGACAGAATGGAGAATGATCTGGACTTATTTTGCAGATAAAAGTCTTGTACCACCAAGGAGCCCGACCAAGAAGGGAAGACCAAGGAAAAACCGAGATGATGGAGCTTCTGGAAGCAGCAGTATGGTTCAGGTGGCACAACCAAGGGTGGATCAAACCGAGGAAGGTGGGATGTCTCAGCAAGTGATCAATGACATCTTCCACAACATGAGGTGCTACATGTTTGGAGCACTAAACATCACCCGCTTGCCTGCACCAGCTGGATGGAAGCCAGGAGATGCCATTCCACCGGAATACATGGGGCCTTATTAGGGAAGTTCCTTTGTCTTCATTTATCACATTACACATGAATTAGTTTTATTTTCTGTTGAGTTGTTTGAACCCTCTCTTGCCTTTTGATTTGAGTCAATCCGCGAGGACTCGGCTTAATTCAAAAGTGTGGGGTGGGGGTGCGTCTGTCTCCACATGTTTCATTAGTGTTAATCGAGTCTGTTTAAACTGAGATGGATGATTAGTGTAAGCCATGTTATGTCTGAGATGCATGCTTAATTTTCTGCTAAAATTTTTCGTGATGCTTGTGATTAAATGATATGTATGCCAAGAGTTGAGATAAAACAGGATGTGGAGCTGATAGAAATGGTTTGAAACCTGGAGATTGGTTGACAGTTTGACTAGAAATGCGTGAGATTGTCGTGAGTGTGGAGGCTGAAGCTCTAGGTTATGGTGAGGAAGCAAATGCTCCACTGAAGGTAAGTTCAGTGGGACGGGAAAACAGACCGTCCTATCTTTAGAGTTAGTAGGTAGGAAGGGATGAGTTACAACTTAACCTGACTTACTCGAACGCTCGATGATAAGAAAGAGCGGGACGAGTTCCATAGCTGCTATCAGGAGGCTGTGACTGGAGCTGTTCGTGTAAAAGAAAAGGGGCAGAAAGACAAAAGTATGAAAAGAACGAAAATATTCAAAGTCATGGTTATCAAGTATGTCTCGAGTTTCGTAAAGTCTTCGACAATACAATACAAGAGAATTCAAATCCCCTCAAGTCCAAATTGCATAAGGAAAAGCCGACTCGTTCATAACCTAGATTTCTCACGCATCAGAAGAAGCACTCACGATATCGAACGCATAACGACATCAAGCTGGAAGACTAAGCAAAGGGAATTAAAACCTATCTCCAAAGACATCTATGAACACTCATCACGACTCTGAGGTAACATGTATCACTTGGTTATTAGTTGATCGAATTATTTCGGCAGTTTTGAGTATGTATTTAAGACATGATCTTGGTAAGCACTAGAACTGATTAGGAGATGAAGATTGAAATGAAATTGTGCACTAGTTTAAACGTTATTGTTCGGGGACGAACAAGGACTAAGTGTGGGGTGGTTTGATAACACACAATTGTATGAGTTAAAATCATCTAAACCCACTATTTTATGTCTCTTTTCTGTATCAAATGCGTCACTTTTGGTATTATTTGATTTTCAGGAAAGAACTCATAAAAGTGCACAAAAAGTAGCCGTTGGAATCCAAGCTTACGTCCCTGGAATTTTCCAGGCGCACGTCTAAGGATTTATCGTAAAAGGAAGAGACGTGCGCTTGGGAAAAGGAAGGAGCGTCCGCTTAGAGTATCAAAAATTGGTCAGAGAGATTCCCCAAGCGTACGCCTACGCTTGAGTAATTAGAAGAAGCGTACGCTTGGATAAAGGAAGAAGCGTACGCTTGGATGGCCCCGAGGCTGAATTTATGAACTTCGAACATCGCAACGTTTTTGGCCAATTTTAGCCAAAACGATACAGATTTCTAGGGCACGAAATCCTGAGGTTGTGGAGGCTATAAAAGGGGGATAATCCAATTGAGAAATCACCAGATTTCCTACATCCATACACTTCTAAATCATTCCACAATCTGAATTTTTTCAATCAAGGGTTCATCTCAAAGGTGGTGGCTGCTGGAATCTGAAGAGAAGACTTCATCTCATTATCAGTGACAATTTCTTACTTTAATCTCAGTGTTTTGTTGTTTTCATGAAGTATTACATTGTTGTTACAATCATGAACTTGATGTGTAACTAAATCGGTTTCGGTTTGGGGATTTGATTGTGACTAATGCATGAAATATTTGATTGTGTTCTATCTTGTTGATTATTCCTCGTATGATATTGTTGGTGAAATCTTGTGTACTTACCGGTAACTTGATTGTCATCGTGTTTACACTCTAATTGCATTATATTAGTATAGCCTAGCGGTGCCTAGTTGATGTAAGTAGAGTATTGTTATTGACTTAAACCTAGCGGTGGATAGTTGATCAGAACATGAATGGAATGATATATGTTTGTCTTTAGCGAGAAAACATTAGATAACATTCTTAGCGGAGTGTAATCTTAAGATCAAAGGTAGAATTGCATGATAGTATGAATTGTAGTCATAGTTGAATCCCCGAACTGAGTTTTCATTATATTGTAATCAACCACAAACAATCCAATCTCAATAGCTTACATTAGAGAACTTGAATACAACATGCTTTCTCTTGGGTTCGACCCTTACTTGCTGCATACTAACTTGTGAGGAATTAGAAATTTAATTTGAGGCATCCAACGACGTACCGTCAAATATTATTCTTCCGTAGAACGGTTTCCAATCATGGCCTTCGGATAGCAGCTATGGAACCACGCCCTGCTCTCGCTTCTGACCAGTCGCGCACAAGTCAGGCCGCGCGTTTGCAACCGCACGCCCCTTCCTGAGCGACTAACTTCAGCGAAGACGGTCTGTTTTCCCGTCTCGTCACGCCATTAGGGTTTCGCCTTCGGCATCTGCGTGACTAAGCTTGCTCTCTAACCTTTGACCGCGAAGTACCAATCTCTTCGAATACTCAGAACCATACAACCGCTCCTCAAGTTTGGTTCGGTTGACTGCTTCTCTAGGACGTTTATCAGCTCTACATCCCTCTTTATTCCACTCAAGAGATACACAAAATTCGAAAAAATTAAAAAAATCAGAATATGTCATATTTGCACAAATTACCACAGGTGCGCGAGTACGCATACGGGTTGCGCACGCCAATGTTTCTCGCGCACAATACCTTCTTGAGATTTCATATGTCAGCTTGTCTATGCTAAAAAAACGAAAATTTTAAACTAAGCTACTTCTAAGATAGGTGTACTACTACCCCCCCCCACACTTAAACAAAAACGTGTCCTCACGTTTTGCACAAGTAGTAACGAAAGCAGTAGCAATGCATGCATATAAAACTGTTGCACCGAGTATAGCACATGGTCACACGCCGCTCAGAATATAGCCAACCACCGATTAATTCAAAACACCGATTAGAATTAAAACACTGTTCAAAATATAATGACGAGTCAAAATACCAAATGTTTTAAAAAAAACAGTTCAAACATCCACCGAAATAGTTCATTACACCGATCACAAAATATTTAAAAAGATGTTGAAAAGGACCGGGAGAGTTCTTCGATCGGATCTTCGCCCTGCAGTACATACTCCTCCGGGATCGGGTCGCCCGCGCGCCATCCTCTGGGCGGCGTCAGGTTCAGATTAGCACCCTGTGGCGCCATATATTCCATAATCCGCTGGGCATTGAACACCCAGCGTTCATTAATCTGGAACTGTGGCTCTGGCGCGCCACTCCCTTTCGTGCTAGATTCCGCTGGCGCACGTGCAGATGCACACCTGGTTCTCCTCGGCGCCACTTCCTCTGGCGCGACCTCAACTGGCGCAGCTCTGAAGTTCTCCAACCCGTGCCTGTAGCTCCAGTATGCGGTTCCATCCGCGTGAACCTTGATTCCTTTGTAGAGACGCATCTTATGGCGCGTCAGAAACTCTGCCCAGACAATGGTGTGTTCTTCAACCCAGGGCTCCATGTGCAGCGCACGCAGGAAGTGCGTGATCAAACCTCCGCAGAGTAATGGTCCCTTCATGCTCACCACTTCCCAATACTTAGTGAGCACGCGCGTATAACGCACCTTCTTCCCATAGTAGAGACCCTTGAGGATCTCCATATCCATAAGACCCGGCCTTTGGGATCCATTGTAGCGGCCCAAGATGGAATGGGAGACAAGCCTTTGAAGATAGAACATCTTCGGGTCCAATAGCTCCGTCCCCAAACTCCTTCCACCCGCGTATGGTTTACTCTCATCGGTCCAATCGTCCCAAGCTTCTTGGTCCGTGTGCTCATCAACTTCCGCGCCCGACATCCTATCAAAACCCATCACAGCTCCAAACTGTGATGGTCGGCCCTTATAGTACACCCCACGGTGCCTATATCGGATTCGGTCGCTCAGGCCTTCGTATGAGGCCAAGAACTCTATGACATCATCTGCGTCGGTGTCACATGATAATTCCATGAACGCAGCCTAACCGGTTGGGGTTTGTGTGAGTTAAACAAGCAAAGAAAGAAAACAGGAGCGTGAGTATACTGCTGGCGCACAGAACTAATACAAGTGTAAAAATACGAATAAGAGATGAGCTGACGAGCACGTCGTTGAGTGCTGCAAATTTATCCCGACTCTCCTTACTAGTATAGTATCGGCAAGCTGGGGTCGAATCCACAGGGAACGGTGGAAGTCTCTTCTCAATCTACAAACTAAGAATTGGGGTTGTGAGTAAAAAGTACGAAGAAAAGACAGAAACTGGTGTGCAAGTACCACTAGCGCACAAACAGACAGCAAGTGAAAAAGATGTAATTAACTATGCAAGAGATGATCTCGGTTCAGATTTATCACTATGAATTTCTATGTTTATCCTCGGTCACTAATGATACATGACATGTTGTTCACGTAGGTTAAGGTCCTGTCACAGCTTAATAACCTACACACACATTCCGGTCAAGGTCCGTATGATATTACTACTCAATCTAGTCTAGTCAATAACGAATCCGGTCAAGGTAGTTAATGCCTATTCTAGTGTTACTCCTATCATTCACAGTCACGTACTTCTGATAGTTTAACTATAGATAATATATTCTACAACTAAGTCTGCGGTGCAAGGCTTCGCTTAATTGTCTAACCTAATTATCATGCAATTGAGTTCGGAATAATAATACTAAACTTAATCATGCAAATTAAGAACAAGACCTCAAAACATATTATTCATAGATCAAAACCCAACCCAAACCGAGTTCAGCGAGTTTAGCTACTCATGCTGATTGAATACATCTCAAGTATAATTGAATAACAACTAAATAACAAGACAAATCTGTAGTGTAGCGTCGGCAGTCTCGCGTGACAGCTTGCGCGCACGGCCGGATCGGAGTTCTGCTCTGAGCCGTCTGGTCTCTTCTGCGTGCATATGTGTGATCTCCAGAAATCTTTGTATTTATAGCCTTGCCTCCTAGGGTTTCCACGAATATTTAGGCAAGGATATCTGTAGGAAATCATCTATATCTCTAAAAATCAGCTTAGGAAATATTAAATCTCCAAAACTGAACTTAGAAATATTTCTCGCGCGTGATGACGTCATCGCTCCGGATATCTCGCTATGTGCTGACGTCACCGTTTTGTTGTCTCTTGCGCGACCTTCACTCGCGCACCATGTTGCTCGCGCGCCAGTGGCCATTTGTCGGTTGTCTTTGCCTTGTTATCTTTTTTGCATGAGATTCAGCCTCCTTGTTGCGTTTTCGTTCTAATTCTTCTTTAAAACCTGAAATACAAAACTACACCAAAAGCGTAATCTTATACCATAATATGTAAGAATAAAAGCAGTGTAAAGGACATAAAATAGCGTACAACTGCACTCTATCATGAGCTCAGCTTAGACTTATCACTATGAACTTCTATGTTTATCACTGGTTTTTCTAAAGGTCTATGACAGATTGTTCACGCAAGTTAAGGTCCGGTAAAGGCTTAATAACTTACACATATATTCCGGTAAAGGTCTATATGATATTACTACCCAACCTAGTCTAATTAACCACGAATCCGGTAAAGGTAGTGATTAACTATTCTAGTGCTACTCCTATCATTCACTGTAACGTACCTCCGATAGTTTAACGTTAGATAATAGAGTCTATAGTTAGGTCTGCGGGTAAAGGCTTCGCCTAATTATCTAAACTAGTTATCTTGCAAGTATGCTCGGAGTAATAATACTAAACAGGTCATGCATTAAGAATAAAACCTCAAAACATATAATTCATAGATTAAAGTCTAAACTGAATTCAGAAAGTTAGCTAGACATGCTGAACATATTCATCTCAAAATTCATATGAAAACAACAAGTATAAATTCTATAGCCTGGTGCGCGCGTCGTCAGTGCGCGTCACAGTCTTGCGCCGGCAGATTTTCGATCTGCCCTTCTAATCCGCTTTGAGCTCCTCTTCTACGCAAATATGACCTCTCTTGTGATTTCCTGGTAGCTGCATATTTATACTCTTGCCTTCTAGGGTTTCCACGAATAATTAGGCAAGAGAATATATCCTTATCACTAAAAATCAGCTTTGGAAATATCTTTATCTCTAAATTCCTGACTTCAAAATATTCTTTGCACGTGATGACGCCATTAGGGTTTAAAACAGCATACAATCGCGTGAATGTTTTGTATCTCAGGTTGATAAGAAAAGTTAGAACAAAAGTGCAACAAGAAGGCTGAATCTCGGAACAAAAGACAACGAAGTGACAAAGAGCCAAAGACCAACTAGCGCGCGAGCAGTGTGGCGCGCGAGTATGGATCGCGCAAGAGCAGAGCAAAATGATGACATCAGAAATCAGCAAAATATCCGGAGCGATGACGTGTGGGGGAGTAGGCAAAAGTTCAAGTGTGGGGGAGGAGGGCCGTGCGCTATGAGTGCACAATTGCGTCGAGCTAACGACGTTAAACAAAGCACTCGTCGGGAGGTACCCCGACAAACTTAACTTAGTTATTTTCGTGTGTTTTTTTGTGTGTTTAGTTTTTGCCTAGTTTAGTTTTAGTTTTAGGTTTAGTTTTGGGCCCATGTAGTTTTGGGCCATGCATGCATATGGGCTTTTTGTGCTATAAATATGTGATATGGGGTTCATTTTGTGTTACATTTCATTTTCACCGTTCCCTGTGGATTTGACCCCAGCTTACCTAGACTATACTAGTAGGAGAGCCGGGACAAATTTGCAGCACTCAACAACGTGTTCGTCACCTCCGCACAGGAGCGGGCCCTTCATGCTCACCACTTCCCAATAGTTGGTAAGCACGCGCGTGTAGCGCACCTTCTTTCCGTAATATAAGCCCTTCAACACTTCCATATCCATAAGTCCGGACCTCTGCGATCCATTGTAGCGGCCCAAGATGGAATGGGAGACGAGCCTTTGAAGATAGAACATCTTCGGGTCCAATAGCTCCGTCCCCAAACTCCTTCCACCCGCGTATGGTTTACTCCCATCGGTCCAATCGTCCCAAGCTTCTTGGTCTGTGTGCTCATCAACCTGCGCACCCGGCATCCTATCCAAGCCCATAACCACGCCAAACTGAGATGGCGTGGCTTCGTAGTACACGCCCCTGTGGCGGTACCTGATACGATCAGCGAGTCCCTCATAGGATGCAAGGAACTCATACACGTCCTCCATATCTGTATCTGAGGACAGCTCCATGAATGATGCCCATCCAGTTGCGCTGAATGCCGCATGCACTTCCTCATATAGCCCCATCTCACGGAGGAAGTCTTCGTCCACAAAGACCGTAGGTAATACTTCACACCTACTGAACATCCTATACTTGATATCGAAATCAAGCTTCTCGAACTGATCCACACAGATAGACATAATTGGCAGCAAACAAGAGACGCAATCAATCACAAACCAGCGCGCGTGTCCTGTCACGTGTGAGTGCTACACAGATCTAGATCTCAAACTTCTACTGAACAATTCCCACACCAAAACTCGTCCAAATGAACTGAAATTTGAACAGCAGAATACCTTCAAAGAGATATACGTTCTGACCGAAATTTGTCTGATTTTGGAAATTGTGGCGCGGCGGCGGCGTTGGTGGCGGCGGTGGAGGCTTTGGGTGTGGTTAGTAAGATAAGTTGAAAATGAAAAGTGACACAAAATGAACCCCACATCACATATTTATAGTGCTCAAAAGCCCATATGCATGCATGGCCTAAAACTACATGAACCTAAAACTAAAACTAAAACTAAAACTAAAACTAAAACTAAAACTAAAACTAAAACTAAAACTAAAACTAAAACTAAAACTAAAACTAAAACTAAAACTAAAACTAAAACTAAAACTAAAACTAAAACTAAAACAAAACTAAGCAAAAACTAAACACAAACAAAAACACACGAAAATAAACTAAGTTAATTTTGTCGGGGTACCTCCCGACGAGTGCTTTGTTTAACGTCGTTAGCTCGACGCAAATGTGCACTCATAGCGCACGGCCCTCCTCCCCCACACTTAAATTTTTGCCTACTTCCGGTTCATCCTTTTTTCTGCAAGGGAAAAAGTCAAGTGAGTTAGTATCAGATAAACAAGAGTAATCAATATGATCGGAGGATAAAGAAATAGAAAACGCAAAGTCTCGCGTATTGGGCACCTTAGATGCGCCAGACTGTGCGCAGGTTAGCTCTCGCGCAGCCCTATTCTGCAGAACCATTCTGCGTACTTTCTCTGTGTTCCGATGCTGGTCCCATGTGTCATATTGTTTCACGACCTTGCTCTCTGTTCCTCTTATCAGGTGGCTTGCTCTTTGTGTTGTTCTGGCGCGCCATAGGTATCGTCTTCTGGTTGGCGCGCATGGTCTCAGAGAGCGTCGGTCTAGGGGTAGCAGTTTTGTCTTTGAACTTGACTTGGTTTTCTACCACTGGCTCTTCTCATAATCTGATTCGGTTTATGACGTGTAATCTGATTTTGCGTTTCTTGTCCTGTAGCGTCACAATACCGTTTCCAACATCAATACAAGCTTTTGCGGTTCTCATTAATGGTCGGCCGAGCAAAACTGTTTTCCTTGACTCAGTGTTCGGTTTTTCCATGTCTACTACGTAGAAATCTGCTAAAAATTTAAGTCCACCGACATGAGTCAAGACGTCCTCTACTTTACCCTTTGCTTCGGTTCGTGAGTTGTCCGCAAGTAGTATACCAATATCAGTCGGCTCAAGAGGTCCCATTGATGACGCGGAGTATAAAGAATATGGCAATAGGTTCACGGAGGCTCCTAAATCAAAAATCAAGCATGCACTCGCTAGCAAACGTGTCTCCAATGGTGCATGGGATGGTAAAAGTTCTTGGATCAGCGATCTTCTCTGGTAAATCCGGAGCTAAACACAGCTTTAGACTAGCCTGGAAATCATTCAACATGATTTCCTCATTCTTTTCCGATGCTTAGGATTGATACGGGTGAAAACTGGTGCAACTACTAATTCTGTAATGAGCTCTGCTGCGCCATCTGTAGCGCGTGTATTAACTGGCGCGCTATTACTATCTGGTTGTGGCGCGTCTACATGGACCATGTTGATACTTCCCTTCGGGTTCTGAATGACCTGAGAAGGCAGATTACCATCACTCGCTTTTAACTCGTTTACTGATGTGGCAATCTGAGTGAGCTGATTCTCTATCAGTTTAAATCTTTTGTCGTTCTGTTCTTCATTCTTTCGCACAGTCTCAGCCAAGTGACCCACAATTTCCTCTAATGACTTCTTCGGCTGCTGATTGTACTGCGCTGGCCCTTCAGCGCGTTTGTGCGGCGGGTTGTAGGAAGCAGCTGGCGCGTAAGGTCGCGTGCCAGTGGGTGCATTAGGTTGCGCGCGCCAATCAGCCCACGGTCCCTGGAAATTTTGCTCGTTCTTCCAACTGAACCCGTTCTCAGCTAAACCGAATCTAGGTTGTCCTTGCCTAGCTTGTCCATTATTCCACCCACCTATGGCATTAACATCTACGTGTTCTTCAAACAGGGTGGGGCATGCGTCAGTCTGATGATCTGTGGCGTGACAGAATTCACATGTTCTAATATCGGCGCTCTGCTTCATCATCAACTTCTGCATCATGTCCTTCAGTTCCTTGATCTCTCTGGTTACGTCCACTTGATGCAATGATCTGGTGCGATTGTTCTCTAGAGACACTTGATATCTGACTTGATCTGCGGTATCTTCTATCAACTTCCAAACATCCTCCGGGTACATGTTTCTCACGTTGCCTCCTGCGCAATCATTCAACAACCTGAGTTCCATCTCAGTTTGTCTGTTGAGGAAGTTCTCTATAAGTACATGTTGTGGGAGTCCGTGGTTTTAGTAGTTCGCCTCTAGTTCCCTGAACCGCTCGTAGTACTCTGATAGTGACTCTCCATGCAACTGTTTTGGGGCAGCTAGCTCTCTACGAAGTAATGATACCTTGGCCGCAGGATAGAATTTGTCTAGAAACCTTTCTTGTAATTCGGGCCATGTTCTTATTGATCCTGGTGCTAGCCCCATCAACCACTGCCTTGCCGAATCACATAATGAGAATGGGAAAGCTCTTAATTTCAGCAACTCTGGGTCCTCGTTCCCATTCCTCATATTCTCACAAATAGCCGCAAACTCTCGCACGTGCTTCACCGGATTCTCACTAGCCATACCATGGAACTTGGGTATGTAGTGAACAAGCTGGGTCCGTAGTTCAAATTGACCATCCGGAGGTAGCACGATGCACCATGGTTGATTAACTGCCTGTGGGGCAGACATCTCTTTGATGGTGCGTCGCGCCATTGGTTGAGTAGGTACGCGCGCGACAGGCTGTGGCGATCGTATATCCATATTATTCGGGGGGCAGGTTGTCATTCCTTGGTATCTCAGCGTCCATTCTGAACTCTAAATCTCTGCGTACTTCTCTTCTGATAACTTCAAGTTCAGCTAGGTGTAGGCGAGCAAAAATGTTCTCGGCGTTGCGCACTGGCACGTCTGGAGTCTCTATTCTTCTGCCGATCACACTGTTCTCACCACTAGCTTCCATACAAAACAAAAACAACAGCTAAATTAAACGTAACTATTTTTGTTGGATTTTTATATAAGAAAACGAAAAGTAAATAACAAACTAAATAAAAAGAAAAAGGAAAGAAAACTTCTCTAGCGCGTTCCTCGGCAACGGCGCCAAAATTTGACGAGCACGTCGTTGAGTGCTGCAAATTTATCCCGGCTCTCCTACTAGTATAGTGTTGGTAAGCTGGGGTCGAATTCACAGGGAACGGTGAGAAGTCGTCTTTTATCTACAACTAAGATTGGGGTTTGTGTGAGTTAAACAAGCAAAGAAACAGGAGCGTGAGTATACTGGTTTTTCTAAAGATCTATGACAGATTGTTCACGCAAGTTAAGGTCCGATAAATGCTTAATAACTTACACATATATTCCGATAAAGGTCTATATGATATTACTACCCAACCTAGTCAAATTAACCACAAATCCGGTAAAGGTAGTGATTAACTATTCTAGTGCTACTCCTATCATTCACTGTAACGTACCTCTGATAGTTTAACGTTAGATAAAAGAGTCTATAATTAGGTCTGCGGGTAAAGGCTTTGCCTAATTATCTAAACTAGTTATCATGCAAGTATGCTCGGAGTAATAATACTAAACAGGTCATGCATTAAGAATAAAACCTCAAAACATATAATTCATAGATTAAAGTCTAAACTGAATTCAGAAAGTTAGCTAGACATGCTGAACATATTCATCTCAAAATTCATATGAAAACAACAAGTATAAATTCTATAGCCTGGTGCGCGAGTCGTCAGTGCGCGTCATAGTCTTTCGCCGGCAGATTTTTGATCTGCCCTTCTAATCCGCTCTGAGCTCCTCTTCTACGCAAATATGTACATGTCTTGTGATTTCTGGTAGCTGCATATTTATACTCTTGCCTTCTAGGGTTTCCACGAATAATTAGGCAAGAGAATATATCCTTATCACTAAAAATCAGCTTTGGAAATATCTTTATCTCTAAATACCAGACTTAGAAGTATTCTTTGTGCGTGATGACGTCATCGCTTCGGATATTTCGCTGATTGCTGACTTCATCGTTTTTCTCTGCTCTTGCGCGACCCATACTCGCGCGCCACCCTGCTCGCGCGCTAGTTGGTCTTTGGCTCATTGTCACTTTGTTGTCTTTTGTTCCGAGATTCAGACTTCTTTTTACACTTTTGTTCTAACTTTTCTTATCAACCTGAGATACAAAACTACACCAAAAGCATAATCTTATACTTAAATATGTTAGAATTTAATCAGTGTAAAGGACTTAAAACAGCATACAAAAGTGCTCTATCAGTTGCTAAGCTTGAGATTACATTTGTGAGCATGGATTAACAAATTTGTTCATTGACCATGATAATTTGGGATGATTGAAATTCTTAGCTTGTGCACTTTTTACATGAATTGACATCTAAGCTAGTTTAAATCATTGATCATTAATGTGCTTTTTCATTGCATAAGGAGTAAGGAGATTTTAGTAGCATGAACAAGAGGAAATTTTTCGAAAATAGCATAGAGTTCTTGCTTGTGTTTGCCTAATAGGTGACTTTAGCCATTTTTGCCTTGCTTGTGTATCAACTTTGCTTGCCTATATGCCAAATTTTTGTTAATTGGACACATTGTCAAGTTTTAAGTGTGGGGTTAACACCAAAGCTCACTCTAAAAATTCCTACTTCAAAGAAGTAAACAAGGAATCGTAGTTCAAGTGTCGGGGGTTAGGAAGGTAATTTCCCCCTCGAAAGTACTTGCACTAACAAAAAAAAATTTGTGTTTTATGAATAGTTATTCAAGTGCCGGGGTTAGGAAGGTAATTTCCCCCCCGAAAGTACTTGAATAAGCAAAAAGGAAAAAAAAGAGAATAAAAGAGAAGCTTGAATCGCATTGATTCTTGACTTTGTGCCCTTATGCATATTGTGAGTGTATTTGCAAGTGAGATTGTGCATTTGCTTGGTTGATTTGCCTATTTGGATGACCCTTGTACTTCATGGCAACGCAAGTGAGAATTCTATGTCTATCTATTAATCTTTCTATATCTAAACTCCTCTTCTCTTATGGATCATGACGTGTAGTCATATACTTGAGAATGAGTTTAATGTCATGAGCCTATGTACTTGTCCTTTGCAAGCATAAGTGATTGGCTAGACAAATCTTCCATGAGTGCTAATTTCTCTTTATGAGTTGTGTGATGATAAGAAGCATTAACAATGACTTTGATAGATTCTAGCTATGATGGAAAGATTTTTAAATGTTACTTGTGATGAATGATATGATTCCCGAATATTTGTGTGATATGAATGAATTGATTTCCATGCTTGCTATGAGTTGAAATGCTTAAAATCTTGCTTAGTTGCTTCTTGATTGGTGTGTATTGTATAATGGATGATTGTGAACGGGATTTGTGAGTACGCCCTCTTGGAAAACTCTCACGAGACTACAACTCGTCCCCTTGGGCAGCCTAGAGGTTTAAAGGCTTGATGCATATGCTAAATGCATCCGTGATTCCTACGAAAGTGAGTTAGGAGTAGTCTATAGTTTGCATTTCATTCCTTAGGTTTATAACTTTCACTTGATGCTTGATTTTCACTCTCATATGCATTGATTGATCTTTGAATTACTCATGAGTCCTATCTTGCATCATTTGCTCTATTCATACTAACTTATTCGGGACGAACAAGAATTAAGTGTGGGGTGTTTGATAAGTGTGCAAATTCACAAGTATTTGTACACTCCTTATGCTTGATTCTTGCTAGTTTTCGATTAATTTGTGAAGAATTTGATACTCTTTTGTGTTTTATGCAGATTTTATTCAAAGTTTATCAAAGAGAGTACAAAGCAAAAAATGGAGCAAAGTGGATGAAAATTCAAGTCAAGTGCCCAAGAGGAGATTCTACTCTCCCAAGCAAACATCAACTCCAACCGAGCAAGTCCCAGAGAGTGGCGAGTAGATCAACTCAGCCGAGGAAATTGAGCCAAAGTGACCAGAAGTCACCTTGGCCGAGCAGAAATTCCCATGTCGAATCTGCTCGGCCGACCAAGTATGCAAGCCCTCCTCAGATGCTGCACAAGATGACCTCCTCGGTCCATGAAAGTTCTGCTCGGCCGACCTGAGCAGGGGATTGATCAAAGAAGTTCTGCTCGGTCGAAGACAATTCTGCTCGGCCCAGGAAGTTATCAAGATCATACAAGAATTCAGTATTTTTCCTTGGGCCGAGTAGAAACTGCTCGGGCTGACCAAGAGCAAGCTGCCGAGCAGAAGCTGTCGCCGAGGACCAAACCGCGCCACATTCAAATCTGCTCGGGCCATGAGGATTCATGTCGGCCGAGCAGATTTTTACCCAATTATTCTGCTCGGCCGAGGTCAAATTTGCTGGGGAGAGGACCACCGAGTATATAAACTTTTTGGACATTTCAAACTGAGGGCCTTGACTTCGAGACTACTCCAACCCTAGAAATCGATTTTTGAAGATCAAGAGCTTTTGTGTTCAATTGAAGACTTTGGAGTGAAGATCAAGCATCAACACTCCATTACTACTCTAGTTTGCAATTAATTTCATGTTTCATACATTTCTATTGTTGTTTCTTCATTTCTAGTATGAGTAGTGAGTATTGAGGAGTGATTGGTTAGGGGATCCTATGGATCCCTAGGTTGCATGCATGTATTTGGATGATGATTAATTTGTTATGCAATGAATTTTGATATGAATTTTGTGTATTGGCTACATCTATTAAATGTTGCACATTAAGTGTTTGTTAAAATGCTTAAGTGTAATTAATTGAACCTAATCAATGACATATGCAATGAAAGTTGATATTAAGTTGATTAGATAGCCTTGCATGAATAATCTACTTTGATCTTGACATGAAAGTGTAGGATTGAGTAGATGACTAGTTTACTTGATCTAGGTTATGGTAACTCTTCCAACATATTGAAAGATTGAGGAAGAGTCCATTACCTAAGGGAGTGCCAACATATTGAAAGATTGAGGCCTCCATTTAGATGAACCTCTTAGTCCTAATATGCAATGAAAGTTGAACTTAGGATTAATGTTCATAAATAAACTAGTCTAATCAAATTCTATTCATTAAATGTTGCATGATTGATTGTCATCAACTTATATGCTATAGCCTAGGGTCCATAGATCCTTAATCCCTTTAGTTTGCATATTAATCTTCCAAAAAAACATTACAATCTCTTACAAATTCCCCAAACCTTTTACTTTAGGCATCTCTTAAGTAGTATAAACTAGTTGATCAATTCTTACTCATCTCTAGGGATTCGACTCTAGGTCTCCTAGATTTATAAATTTTGTTTGCCGTGTTAGGACTTAAAATCTCCACTATAATACACACGCCAATGTCTGCTTGAGATCTCTTCGGATGTCTCCTTTATATAGGTGTCCAAGACCTAACAACCTCCAAGATTTTCTCTAACAACCTTCCAAATCTGATCTTGTCCCTGATTCACAAAAATTCCAACAATATTTTGACTCGGTCAAGATATTCAAGATATTCGGCCACCACAACAACTTTCTTTAAGTTGTCCTAGATTTTCGCAGCTTGATTGATTAGGTTTCGTCTTCGTTTCGTTCAAGATCCTCTGTGTTCGACACAGGTTCCTGTCCTTCTTTGGTATTTGTCATGTACATGTACCTGCACACTCAACTAAAACATAAGTCGAGTGTTATCATCATCAAAACCTACTGAGGTACATGTTCCAACAAAATCCAACACCAAGCGACTATACTTCCACTTCTCTCCCGATCTCTTCTTGATCTAAATATCAATTTCCATTTGTTTTTATTTATTGCTTTTAGTTATCCTTAATTAAAAGTTAAAAACCTACATTGGCTTGTACATTATTTTAAAGAAAAATATAGAAATATTGTTTTTGACTGTGTTATTCATTTTTAATATGTGGGGTTGCATATTTCTAATGCAATTAGTAATTACGATCCTTCTGTCTAGGTGGTAAGAGGAGGATTAGGAATGCGAATGAAGTAAGAAATGTATTATTCAATAACTATTTTAGAGAGGCTAATTGAGAATCGAGATTGGAGATGAATGACCTTCTTGATGGGGTGAGAAGTCGGCATATATTTTAACACGTGCATGAGATGCTAGTAGAAATCTTTATGCGGATGTTTCTTTTTTTGTTGGGGCAGTGTTACAGTCAAGGGAGGCAGATAGGAGAGGAGAAGAGAGGAAGATTGCTAAACATGAGGTTTTTTTGAAATAAATTGGCGATTTTATTCAAAAAACTAAAGGGGACAGGACACGGAAACAACTAAAAAACAACAACCACAGAAAACCATGAAAACAACAACAGGACACTAGAATCAAACCCAGACATACAACAATAGGACTTCAATCCCAACACCAGGATATAAAAGCAATAAGACCCACAATCACAACAGAACTACAACACAGCAACAATCAAGACAGCTTATAGACTTTAAAACCCTGTGATAGTTTGGATAGTGTTAATGATAGAATTCCAATTTTCTTTGTTCTTCATAAGCTCCATCTTCATCTTTAATAACTTGAGGACCCTCGCCACCAGTTGAGGTTCTTCCGTGCGTTGCCCCTTAAAAATCTTCTCATTTCTACTCCTCCAAGCTTCATAAGTTGCAGCATTAATAGTGAAGTATGTGGCAACTTTTTTCGCTCGATTTCTCCACTTGTGTCTCACGATCCAAGCTATTAATTCTTCCCAGCAACTAACAGAAATAGAAACTTCAATATTGCGCAGGCTTTTTTCTATAAGCTTCATTTGAGGGCACAAAAGAATAAATGGTTAAGATCTCCTTGCCCTTCTTCACACCAACAACATTGAACTTCTTCCATTATATTATCAACCCATCTCTTCGTAGGTAACTTGCCTTTGATCGCCAACCAAGTGCAAAAACTATGCTTCGGGTGCGAGAAACTATTCCAAATGACTTTAGTCCATTTTCTCTTTTGATCTTGCTCAATCAAACACTCATATGTACCTTTGGTTGTGTATGGCTCAACTGATCCACTCCATTTCACGCTGCCACTATCCTCAAACTCCACACACTTCAGGGCACTCACGCGCATCCGAAGTAATCTCTTCAGAGGCCAAGAGTAATGTGCCTTCTCTGCCATTGTCCATAAGTTTCTGTCTTTAAAACAGTACGAGTTAAGCCATAAAGTCCATATGTTATCTTTGTTGCAACAAATGTCCCAGATTTGTGAGAGGACCAACGCTTTATTGAAAAGCACCAAGTCCTTTAAGCCCAACCCCCCTGCTCTTTCTTCTTGCACACCTCTTTCCAGCTAACCAAGCTCCTTTTTGATGTGCTCTTCCCCGACCAAAGATAGCTTCTGCAGATATCACACACCTTCTTAATGACCTCTTTGGGGAATAAGATAGGCCTCATCCAGTAGGAGCTGATAGTGGACAACACGTGCTTTACTAATACTAGGCGGCCAGCGTAGGATAGGCAATTAGCAGTCCAAGAGAGAATCTTTCCTAGCATTTTCTCAATGATAGGTTTAAAAGCTGAAATTGATAAACTTCTTGAATGTAAAGGCACTCCCAAGTAACTCATAGGGAATTTCCCAATCGTCAACCCCATCAAAGAAGCTATACTGCCTTGCTCGGCGAGAGGAACTCCTCCAAAGAAGATATTAGATTTCTCAAAGTTAATCGATAACCCTGACCATTCAGAAAAATCAGCAAGAGCATTTCTAACACTCGTTACCGCCTTATCTGAAGCCTTAGTAAAAATCAGCAAATCATCCGCAAACATAGGTGAGTTAACCTCACTCTCCTGCACTTTGGGTGATAGCTAAATTTTCGATCGAGACTCAAAGCATTTAGTCTTCTAGATAAGATTTCCATCACTAAAGTGAACAAAAAGGGGGAGAGGGGGTCACCTTGCCTCAGACCTCTACTGCTGCCAAAATAGTCAACAAGCTCACCATTAATTAACACTGAAAATCTAGCCGTAGTAATACAAGCCATCACCTATTTGACAAAGATGGTAGGGAATCCAAATTATTCCATTATCTTCTTCAAAAAATTCCAGCTGACCATGTCATATGCTTTACTGATGTCAATCTTCATCATACATCTATTGCTAATACCCGTTCTATTATAACCAACAGCTATCTCCTGAGCTAAACAGATATTGTGCGAGATATTTCTTCCAGCCACGAAGGCAGATTGAGACAACATGATCAAATTAGGTAAAACCTCCTTCAGTCGCTTAGAGAGGACCATAGCAATGATCTTGTTAATCACGTTGCAGCAGCTAATTGGACGGTAATCTCTTGGTTCTTAAGCCTGCTGGATTTTAGGGATTAAAGCCAGATAAGTAGAGTTCACTCCGAACGGCATTATTCCGTCTCTAAAGAATTGTAAGATGGCTTGAAAGATGTCCTGACCAAAAGAGTTCCAAATTCCCTTATAGAATTCACTGTTAAAACCATCCGGGCCAGCTGCCTTGTTACTCGGAAGCTCCCTAATCACATGGCATATCTCATTATATGTGACTTCTCTCCCCAATCTGATGCAATCAAACTCTTGGATTCTACTCCCATTCTCAAAGAGAGGCTCACTGACAGGCTTCAGTCCATCAGTGGACTTATTGAAGAGACACTTGTAGTAATTCACAAATTCAGATTTGATATCCTCCTCTTCAAATGAAATCCTCCCATCCTCCATCCTCACTGAGGCAATTTTATTTGAGTTTCTTCTTCCCTTGATAAAAAATAATGCGAGTTTAGGTCTCCTTCCTTAGCCCAATTGATACGAGCTTTTTGGCAATTATAGATAAATTGATACCTCAGCAGCTTACGATGGTTCAAGATTTTTTCCTGCTCTTCATGGATGAGGTTCACATCTCTAGGACTTTGATCGAGCTTCTCTTGAATCATAAATAATTATTTCCGCCCCTGCTCAACCCGTTTGATCATGTCACCAGTAAACTTCCTCATATCATTCTTTAATCCAAATTTAACATTCTTCAAATTCCCTTGGGTATGAAATAAGTTCCTGCAACCACGCCTCCAATGCTCTCTTAATGAAGCCTTAAACTCATCTGTTTCCACCCAGAAACTCTGAAATCGAAACCACTTTTTTTTGTTTTCTTTCCCAACCACCTTGACAATTTCGGGGGAATGGTCCGAGATACCCGGATGTAAGAAGTGCCCCACAGCGCTAGGGACACAACTAATAAACTCTCTGTTCACTAAGATTCTATCCAATTTGCTCCAAATTCTGTTTTCATTAGTATGCTTATCTGACCAAGTAAACCAAGCCCCCGTAGCCCAAATATCAAACATCTCAGTTTCCTCCACAAACAACCTCAGCTCCTTTGTGTTTGCACTGTTTATCGGGTTCCCATTTAATTTCTCATTCGCATTCAAAATGCAATTGAAGTCGCCAGTAATCAACCAAGGACCACTATCCCTTTTCACAAAGAAAGTAAGCTTCTCCCATAACCCCTCTCGATCACTGCTTCTATTAAAAGCATACACAAAAGCTACCTTCAACTGGACATTATTCCAAATCGTGTCACAGATAATAACTTGATCATCCGCAAAAAGAATATTCACAGTGAACTCGCAAGAATTCCACATCAAAAAGATTCTACTCTTGCTTAATCCATCAACAACATAACTGAAAGATTTCCACATATTCCCCGAGGTACACAATCTTAAAATCCTATCCCAATCATTTGCCTTAACTTTCGCTTCCAAAATACCCATTAAGCCGACACAGTTCTTATAAATAAAATGCCTTACCTCAGCCTGCTTGGAGGGATGATTGATCCCCCTCACATTCCAAAAAGCAATGCTCGACATCAAAAAAGGTTTGGTTTGACTCCAATATCACTTCCCTTGGAGCGACGGGGAATGCTTTTGAGCTTCATGTTCAAATCAGAGTCTTGAGAGGCACTTAATCTGCTTTTCTTCTTGACCTCCACAAAGGGTGGCTCAGGGCTGTGATAGAGTGCAGTTGTACGCTATTTTATGTCCTTTACACTGCTTTTATTCTAACATATTATGGTATAAGATTACGCTTTTGGTGTAGTTTTGTATTTCAGGTCTTAAAGAAGAGTTAGAACAAAAACGCAACAAGGAGGCTGAATCTCGGAAAAAAAGATAACAAGGCAAAGACAATCAACGAATGGCCACGGCGCACGAGCAACATGGCGCGTGAGTGAAGAATGCGCAGCAGACAACAAGGCTATGACGTCAGCAGATAGCGAGATATTCGGGTCGATGACGTCAGCACGCGCTAGAAATATTTCTAAGTTCAGTTTTGGAGATTTAATATTTCCTAAGCTGATTCTTAGAGATATAGATGATTTCCTACAGATATCCTTGCCTAAATATTCGTGGAAACCCTAGGAGGCAAGGCTATAAATACAAAGAATTCTGGAGATCACACAGATGCACGCAGAAGAGACCAGACGGCTCAGAGCAGAACTCCGATCCGGCCGTGCGCGCAAGCTGTCACGCGAGACTGCCGACGCTACACTACAGATTTGTCTTGTTATTTAGTTGTTATTTAATTATACTTGTGATGTATTCATTCATTCAGTATGAGTAGCTAAACTCATTGAACTCGGTTTGGGTTTTGATCTATGAATAATATGTTTTGAGGTCTTGTTCTTAATTTGCATGATTAAGTTTAGTATTACTATTCCGAACTCAATTGCATGATAATTAGGTTAGACAATTAAGCGAAGCCTTGCACCGCAGACTTAGTTGTAGAATCTTTTATCTATAGTTAAACTATCAGAAGTACGTGACTGTGAATGATAGGAGTAACACTAGAATAGGCATTAACTACCTTGACCGGATTCGTTATTGACTAGACTAGATTGAATAATAATATCATACAGACCTTGACCGGAATGTATGTGTAGGTTATTAAGCTGTGACAGGACCTTAACCTACGTGAACAACATGTCATGTATCATTAGTGACCGAGGATAAACATATAAATTCATAGTGATAAATCTGAACCGAGATCATCTCTTGCGTAGTTAATTACATCTTCTTCACTTGCTGTCTGTTTGTGCGCCAGTAGTATTTGCGCACCAGTTTCTATCTTTTCTTCGTATCATTTACTCACAACCCCAATTCTTAGTTTGTAGACTGAAAAGAGACTTCCACCGTTCCCTGTGGATTCGACCCTAGCTTGCCGATACTATACTAGTAAGGAGAGTCGGGATAAATTTGCAGCACTCAACGACGTGCTCGTCAAATTTTGGCGCCGTTGCCGGGGAACGGCCAGAGAAGTTTTCTTTTCCTTTTTCTTTTTGTTATTTTCTTTTCGTTTCTTTTAAATAAAAATTCCAAAAATATTAGTTACGTTAATTTAGTTGTTGTTTTTGTTTTTGCATGGAAGATTTTGGTGAGAACAGTGTCATCGGCAGACGAGCAGGAACTCCAGACGCGCCAGCGCGTAACGCTGACAACATTTTTGCACGCCTGAACCCAGCTGAACTCGAGGCAATCAGAAGAGAAGTACGGAGAGACTTAGAGTTCAGAATGGACGTTGAACTACCCAGAAATGATAATCAGTTGAACGATAACATGGAAGACGCGCGCCACCTCCTGTCGCGCGCGTGCCTGCTCAACCAGTGGCGCGACGCACCATCAAGGAGATGTCTGCTCCTCAAGCTGTGAATCAACCATGGTGCATAGTACTGCCCCAGATGGACACTTCGAACTGCGGACTCAGCTTGTTCACTACATACCAAAGTTCCATGGTATGGCTAGTGAGAATCCGGTGAAACACGTACGAGAGTTCGCGGCAATCTGCGAGAATATGAGGAATGGGAATGAGGACCCAGAATTGTTGAAGCTTAGAGCCTTCCCGTTTTCACTATGTGATTCAGCTCGACAATGGTTGATGGGACTAGCGCCGGGATCAATAAGGACATGGCCCGAATTACAAGAACGATTTCTAGACAAGTTTTATCCCGCGGCCAAGGTGTCACTGCTACGTAGAGAGTTAGCTGCGCCGAAACAGTTGCATGGGGAATCATTATCAGAGTATTATGAGCGGTTCAGGGAACTAGAAGCGAACTGCTACAATCATGGACTCCCGCAACATGTGTTGATAGAGAACTTCCTCAACGGACTTACTGAGATGGAACTCAGGTTGTTGAATGCTTGCGCAGGAGGCAACGTGAGAAATATGTACCCGGAGGATGTTTGGAAACTAATAGAGGACACAGCCGATCAAGTGAGATATCAGGTTTCCTTGGAAAACAACCGTACTAGATCTCTGCATCAAGTGGATGTCACTGGTGAGATTAAAGAATTGAAGGATATGATGCAGAAGCTAATTTTGAAACAAAGCGTCGAAGCAAGAGCGTGTGAATTCTGTCACGCCACAGACCATCTGACTGACGCATGCCCCTCCCTATTCGAAGAACACGCAGATGTTAATGCAGTAGGAGGATGGAACAATGGACAAGCTAGGCAAGGACAGCCTAGGGTTTGGATTGGCAGAGAATGGGTTTAGTTGGAAGAACGACCAGAATTTTCAGAGGCCGCGCGCTGACTGGCGCGCGCAACCTAATGCTCCCACTGGCGCACGACCTTACGCGCCAGTGCCTTCCTACAACCCACCACACCGACGCACTGAAGGACAAACGCAGAATGCTCAACCACCCAAGAAGTCGTTAGAAGAAATAGTTAGTCAGTTGGCCGAAACAGTAAACAAGAACCAGGAGCAGAACGAGAAGCGTTTCACTCTGATTGAGAAACAGTTAACTCAAATCTCGAAACCGTAACTGAGATCTCAATAACAGGAAAGCAGCAAAGCCAGAGTGCAGAATGGTGTCAACGCAGTACTACTTAGATCAGGGAAAGGAAACTCAGGTGCGCCAGAGACCACTCGCGCCAGAAAAAACGCGCACACGCAGAATATGGTTCGCCACCAGAATCAAGTGCACCCAGCGCAGAGACAGAGGACCCATCTAGCCTCCACGTACCACTTCCCTGCCCAGAGTAATAAGCCTAAGAAAACCGAGCTAGATCAAGAGCTATATGACCTGTTCAGCAAGGTGGAAATCAACATTCCACTTATAGATGCACTGAAACAAATCCCTAGGTATGCGAAATTCCTCAAGGATTTATGCACAAACAGAAGGAGAAAAGGAGGAAAGAAAGAGCAAGTACAGCTGAACGCCAACGCCTCTGCAATCGTGCAACACAAGGTACCACCGAAATGCCGAGATCCAGGTACGTTTACCATACCATGTACCATAGGTAACTCTGTAGTGGATAATTGCATGATAGATTTAGGGGCATCCATAAATGTGCTACCTCATTCTTTATACACATCTCTCCGCATTGGACCACTAAAGCCCGCAGGGTTAACAATCCAACTAGCGGATCGGTCGTGCAAACAACCTGTGGGGGTGGTTGAAGATGTACTGGTAAGGGTAGGAGAATTGGTGTTTCCAGCAGATTTTTATGTGTTAGAGATGGAAGGAAACGTCTCTCCCGACAATGCTCAAGTACTGCTTGGACGACCCTTCTTAATGACCGCACGAACAAGAATCGACGTGTGGAAAGGAACTCTTTCGATGGAAGTCGATGGTGAGGTCATACACTTCAATATATTCAAAGGCATGCAGTTTCCACCTGATGATTCTACAGTAAACGCATTGGATATTATCGATGAAGCGGTGGAAGAGGAGCAGGCGCGCCAGGCCACTGGCGCACTACCAGAAGCGCACGAAGCGGAAGAGAACACCGAAGCTGCCGACCTGAGGTATCTTGTTTCTAGTACTGAATCCATGTGTTACTGACACGGCTGTCTCTCGTAACATACAGGAATCGAAGATCTCACTGAAGCAACTCCCAGAGCACCTGAAGTATGTGTTTTTGGACGATAAAGAGACCAAGCCGGTGATTATAAAGAATCAGTTAGAACCTGCGCAGGAAGCACGTCTAATAGAAGTCTTGCGCAACAACAAACGTGCACTCGGATGGACATTGGATGACTTGCGCGGGATCAGCCCAGACGTATGCATGCATCGAATTCTGTTGGAAGATGGAGCCAAACCATGCAGGGATGCCCAACGAAGACTTAACCCGATTATGATGGAGGTGGTACAGAAAGAGATCATCAAGCTGCTAGACGCTGGAATCATCTATCCCATCTCTGATAGTAAGTGGGTAAGTCCGATACATGTTGTCCCAAAAAAGGTGGAATCACGTGGAGAAAACGCAGCAGGAGAACTAGTGCCCAAGAGGATACAGACTGGTTGGCGCATGTGCATAGACTACCGGAAGCTGAACGCAGTGACGCGCAAGGATCACTTCCCTTGCCGTTTATAGATCAGATGCTTGACCGATTGGCAGGTAAACCACATTACTGTTTCTTGGATGGATTTTCAGGTTACAATCAGATTCCCATAGCTGCGGAAGACCAAGAAAAGACGACGTTCACATGCCCTTTCGGTACGTTTGCCTTTCCGGCGCATGTCTTTTGGATTATGCAACGCGCCAGGTACGTTCCAGAGGTTAGTAATGAGCATATTTTCGGACATGTTGGGTTCATGCATTGAGGTGTTTATGGACGACTTTACTGTGCATGGGAACACGTTTGATGAATGTCTGGAAAATTTAGATAAAGTCTTGAAACGTTGCATATCTAAGAACCTAGTCTTGAATTATGAAAAGTGTCACTTTATGGTCACGCATGGAGTAGTACTAGGTCATATTGTCTCTAGAGAAGGGTTAAAGGTAGACAAAGCAAAAATCGATCTTATTACTAGCTTGCCATACCCCACTAATGTTAGAGAGATCAAATCTTTTTTAGGGCATGCTGGATTCTACAGACGCTTCATTCAAGATTTTTCTAAAATATCTACCCCATTGTCTAACCTCCTGCAAAAGGATGTAGTGTTTGACTTTACAGATGCCTGTCGCGCAGCGTTTGACGCACTGAAGCGCGCACTGACTAGCGCGCCAGTACTACAGGCGCCAGATTGGAGCATACCATTCGAATTAATGTGTGACGCGAGCGATTATGCTGTTGGCGCAGTACTTGGTCAGCGCAAGGATAAAAAACCACACGCCATCTACTATGCCTCGCGCACACTGGATCCAGCGCAGCGGAACTACACCACCACGGAAAAAGAGTTACTCGCCATTGTGTTTGCCCTAGAGAAATTCCGTGCATACATATTAGGGGCCAAAGTCATCATATTCACGGATCACGCCGCACTAAGGTACTTAATGTCCAAGAAAGAAACTAAGCCGAGACTCATGCGTTGGTTGTTGCTTTTGCAGGAATTCAACATTGAGATCAAGGACAAAAAGGGCTCGGATAACACAGTAGCAGATCACCTTAGTCGAATAGTCAGGGAGGAGGATCAATCAAGGAGACATTTCCAGACGAGCATATAATGACGCTACAGGGTAAGGTACCATGGTATGCGCACATTGTGAACTACCTGGTCTGGTAAGTTCCCCCTACTTTTAACAAACCGCAACAGCTCCGATTGAAACATGATGCTAGACTATACCTATGGGATGATCCGTACTTATTTAGAATAGGTCCGGATCAAATACTGAGACGTTGTATTCCTGATCATGAATAGAGTCAGTTATAGCCTTTTGTCATGAACATGCATGTGGAGGCCACTTTGGTCCTAAACGAACTAGTAGGAAAATTTAGATTCTGGTTTTTATTGGCCACATGTGTTCAGAGACTCATACGCGCACTGCAAAAGTTGCGATAGATGTCAGCGCGCAGGTAACATATCGGCGCGCAACGAGATGCCTCAGTGCCTATCATGGTAGATGAGGTGTTCGATTTATGGGGAATTGACTTCATGGGCCCTTTCCCTCCTTCATTTGGATTTGATACATTCTTGTAGCTGTAGACTATGTATCTAAATGGGTTGAGCAAGGCTACACGAAAAGATGATGCTAAAACTGTTACTGATTTCTTGCGCACTAACGTTTTCTGCCGTTATGGTGTACCCAAGGCACTGATCAGTGACCAAGGAACGCATTTTTGTAACAGGTTGGTGGCACAGGTACTCAAACACTACGGGGTCCACATAGAACTTCCACGGCTTACCATCCACAAACAAACGGCCAAGCTGAAATCTCCAACAGAGAAATCAAGCGCATACTCGAAAGATGGTAAAGCCAACGCGCAAAGATTGGAGCCTCGTCTGGATGACGCACTCTGGGCATATCGGACAGCTTTCAAGACCCCAATCGGCACCTCCCCATTCCGGTTAGTTTATGGAAAAGCATGCCACCTTCCAGTGGAATTAGAACATAAGGCATACTGGGCTTTGCGCGCATGCAATTTGGATCTGGATAGTGCACAACGAGAGAGAATGTTGGACTTAAACGAGCTGGAAGACTGCGCGCGACGCATATGACAGTACGCGCGACTATACAAGTTGCGCACCAAGATATATCACGATAAGTTTATTCTTCGTCGTTCTTTCAACATTGGTGATAAGGTTTTGTTATTCTCATCCCGTTTGAAGATCATGCCAGGGAAGTTGCGGAGTAGGTGGACCGGACCTTTCACCATCACAAAAATCTTTGCATACGGAGCCGTGAACTCGAAGATGAAAAGGATCATCACCGCTTCAAGGTGAACGGTCAGCGAATTAAGCAGTACCTTTCGGGGCCTATTCCCAAGCACAAGAATCGACCTTTCAACACCAGGGGAGTTAGGGAACACGCACATGAACCATCAGCCACATCGCGCGCGCAAAGAGACGCGTCAGAGCACCCGCGCGTCAACTCAATCGGACATTGAAGAAATACCACGGCATTGACCAACAGGTACTGTCGAGCCAGCGACGTTAAACCACGGCACTTCCGGGAGGTAACCCGTGCATTACTATTGTTCTTTCTACTTGTGCATAACGTGAGGACACGTTTTTGTTTAAGTGTGGGGGGGCAGTAGTACACTATCTTAGGAGTAGAATTTTTCGTTTTTAGGATAAATTTTTCGTTTTTTTTGTTCCGTTTAACCAAACCGAATATGAACACATCTCAAGAGGTAACTGCGCGCGAGAAGCATTGGCGTGCGCGACCTGTTTGCGCACTCGCGCACCTGAGGTATTTTGTGCTTATATGACATATTCTGATTTTTGGTAATTTTTTCAAATTTTGTGTATCTCTTGAGTGGAATAACGAGGGATGTGGAGTTGATAGAAAAGTCCTAGAAAAGCAGTCGATCGAACGAAGCTTGAGGATCGGTTGCATGGTTATGAGTATTCGTGGAGGTTGGTACTTCGCGGTCAAAGGAATAAGATTTCCATCACTAAAGTGAACAAAAAGGGGGAGAGGGGGTCACCTTGCCTCAGACCTCTACTGCTGCCAAAATAGTCAACAAGCTCACCATTAATTAACACTGAAAATCTAGCCGTAGTAATACAAGCCATCACCTATTTGACAAAGATGGTAGGGAATCCAAATTGTTCCATTATCTTCTTCAAAAAATTCCAGCTGACCATGTCATATGCTTTACTGATGTCAATCTTCATCATACATCTATTGCTAATACCCGTTCTATTATAACCAACAGCTATCTCCTGAGCTAAACAGATATTGTGCGAGATATTTCTTCCAGCCACGAAGGCAGATTGAGACAACATGATCAAATTAGGTAAAACCTCCTTCAGTCGCTTAGAGAGGACCATAGCAATGATCTTGTAAATCACGTTGCAGCAGCTAATTGGACGGTAATCTCTTGGTTCTTAAGCCTGCTGGATTTTAGGGATTAAAGCCAGATAAGTAGAGTTCACTCCGAACGGCATTATTCCATCTCTAAAGAATTGTAAGATGGCTTGAAAGATGTCCTGACCAAAAGAGTTCCAAATTCCCTTATAGAATTCACTGTTAAAACCATCCGGGCCAGCTGCCTTGTTACTCGGAAGCTCCCTAATCACATGGCATATCTCATTATATGTGACTTCTCTCCCCAATCTGATGCAATCAAACTCTTGGATTCTACTCCCATTCTCAAAGAGAGGCTCACTGACAGGCTTCAGTCCATCAGTGGACTTATTGAAGAGACACTTGTAGTAATTCACAAATTCAGATTTGATATCCTCCTCTTCAAATGAAATCCTCCCATCCTCCATCCTCACTGAGGCAATTTTATTTGAGTTTCTTCTTCCCTTGATAACGTTGTGAAAATAATGCGAGTTTAGGTCTCCTTCCTTAGCCCAATTGATACGAGCTTTTTGGCAATTATAGATAAATTGATACCTCAGCAGCTTACGATGGTTCAAGATTTTTTCCTGCTCTTCATGGATGAGGTTCACATCTCTAGGACTTTGATCGAGCTTCTCTTGAATCATAAATAATTATTTCCGCCCCTGCTCAACCCGTTTGATCATGTCACCAGTAAACTTCCTCATATCATTCTTTAATCCAAATTTAACATTCTTCAAATTCCCTTGGGTATGAAATAAGTTCCTGCAACCACGCCTCCAATGCTCTCTTAATGAAGCCTTAAACTCATCTGTTTCCACCCAGAAACTCTGAAATCGAAACCACTTTTTTTTGTTTTCTTTCCCAACCACCTTGACAATTTCGGGGGAATGGTCCGAGATACCCGGATGTAAGAAGTGCCCCACAGCGCTAGGGACACAACTAATAAACTCTCTGTTCACTAAGATTCTATCCAATTTGCTCCAAATTCTGTTTTCATTAGTATGCTTATCTGACCAAGTAAACCAAGCCCCCGTAGCCCAAATATCAAACATCTCAGTTTCCTCCACAAACAACCTCAGCTCCTTTGTGTTTGCACTGTTTACCGGGTTCCCATTTAATTTCTCATTCGCATTCAAAATGCAATTGAAGTCGCCAGTAATCAACCAAGGACCACTATCCCTTTTCACAAAGAAAGTAAGCTTCTCCCATAACCCCTCTCGATCACTGCTTCTATTAAAAGCATACACAAAAGCTACCTTCAACTGGACATTATTCCAAATCGTGTCACAGATAATAACTTGATCATCCGCAAAAAGAATATTCACAGTGAACTCGCAAGAATTCCACATCAAAAAGATTCTACTCTTGCTTAATCCATCAACAACATAACTGAAAGATTTCCACATATTCCCCGAGGTACACAATCTTAAAATCCTATCCCAATCATTTGCCTTAACTTTCGCTTCCAAAATACCCATTAAGCCGACACAGTTCTTATAAATAAAATGCCTTACCTCAGCCTGCTTGGAGGGATGATTGATCCCCCTCACATTCCAAAAAGCAATGCTCGACATCAAAAAATGTTTGGTTTGACTCCAATATCACTTCCCTTGGAGCGACAGGGAATGCTTTTGAGCTTCATGTTCAAATCAGAGTCTTGAGAGGCACTTAATCTGCTTTTCTTCTTGACCTCCACAAAGGGTGGCTCAGGGCTGTGATAGAGTGCAGTTGTACGCTATTTTATGTCCTTTACACTGCTTTTATTCTAACATATTATGGTATAAGATTACGCTTTTGGTGTAGTTTTGTATTTCAGGTCTTAAAGAAGAGTTAGAACAAAAACGCAACAAGGAGGCTGAATCTCGGACAAAAAGATAACAAGGCGAAGACAATCAACAAATGGCCACGGCGCGCGAGCAACATGGCGCGCGAGTGAAGAACGCGCAGCAGACAACAAGGCTATGACGTCAGCAGATAGCGAGATATTCGGGTCGATGACGTCAGCACGCGCTAGAAATATTTCTAAGTTCAGTTTTGGAGATTTAATATTTCCTAAGCTGATTCTTAGAGATATAGATGATTTCCTACAGATATCCTTGCCTAAATATTCGTGGAAACCCTAGGAGGCAAGGCTATAAATACAAAGAATTCTGGAGATCACACAGATGCACGCAGAAGAGACCAGACGGCTCAGAGCAGAACTCCGATCCGGCCGTGCGCGCAAGCTGTCACGCGAGACTGCCGACGCTACACTACAGATTTGTCTTGTTATTTAGTTGTTATTTAATTATACTTGAGATGTATTCATTCAGTATGAGTAGCTAAACTCACTGAACTCGGTTTGGGTTTTGATCTATGAATAATATGTTTTGAGGTCTTGTTCTTAATTTGCATGATTAAGTTTAGTATTACTATTCCGAACTCAATTGCATGATAATTAGGTTAGACAATTAAGCGAAGCCTTGCACCGCAGACTTAGTTGTAGAATCTTTTATCTATAGTTAAACTATCAGAAGTACGTGACTGTGAATGATAGGAGTAACACTAGAATAGGCATTAACTACCTTGACCGGATTCGTTATTGACTAGACTAGATTGAATAATAATATCATACAGACCTTGACCGGAATGTATGTGTAGGTTATTAAGCAGTGACAGGACCTTAACCTACGTGAACAACATGTCATGTATCATTAGTGACCGAGGATAAACATATAAATTCATAGTGATAAATCTGAACCGAGGAGATCATCTCTTGCGTAGTTAATTACATCTTCTTCACTTGCTGTCTGTTTGTGCGCCAGTAGTATTTGCGCACCAGTTTCTATCTTTTCTTCGTATCATTTACTCACAACCCCAATTCTTAGTTTGTAGACTGAAAAGAGACTTCCACCGTTCCCTGTGGATTCGACCCCAGCTTGCCGATACTATACTAGTAAGGAGAGTCGGGATAAATTTGCAGCACTCAACAACGTGCTCGTCAGGCTGGCATTCTCTCCTTCAATACTATCCTTGTGAACTTCCTCATTTCTAGCACTCGATGTCACCTCATCTTGAAACTCTTCGATCTCCTCAGACCCTTGCGTCTCAGGCACCATAGATTCTAAATTTTCATCCACACTCACTCCATCCACATCATTTAAGTCCCTCCCCACTTGTTTTTGCACCCCTTTATCAGATTCATGCTGCTGAGGTTCAATAATCACATGATCCTCACCTTCATCTTGAGCTTCAATGGCCAGCCTCGGTCATTTACAATTTTTCCCAGTGTGACCAAACGATTGGCAATGACTACATCTCGGTGGTAACTAATCGTATTCCACCTTCTGAATAAAGCTCACCCCTCTTGGCCCTTTGATATTGATCGTATGCTTTAAATCCCTCGAAGCAACACCTCTACAAGGACTCTTGCGTACATCAGCTTAGAAGTACCACTCGTATACCCATCAGTCCTCAACGGTCTACCCACAAGGCTCGCAATTCTGTTCAGAGCATCAATTCTTCTTAAATGAACCCCAAGCTTTGGAAAACGAACCCAAACCGGCAGAGATTCAACACTATCTAGGGAGTACACCTCGTCTGGAGACCAATTTTTCAACACAATCGGTCTATTATCAAAAGTCCAGGGGCCAAGGTCAACAATTCGATCTCTCTCCCCTTCATTTTTGAACTTGAAAAGGAAGATACCCCTGTCCAGTTGAGCAGCAGTGACAACATTGGTATCTCCCCACCGAGTCCGCACATACCCTTGGACCTTCCCCAAGGATGGTTGGGTTCCGAAGAAGATTCCCACCAGGGAAGTCGACCATTCCTCTGCAAGATCTCCCCAATCCTCTTCAGAAAAATCCACTTCGTCCTCCCCATAAAGCTCCTGGTGGAACGAAGCACGCTGGCCAACTCTCGCCGACCTATTCTCCTCAAGCTTTCGATTCCAAAACCTCACAGCTTTCTCCTGAAAATACCCCGCTGCGCCTTCCCCTTCGGCTAGTTTTGAAGCATCAAGTTCGTTTCCGTCTCCGCAGTTCACTTCTTCACCCTCAGGGTTGCTCGTCTCCTTCGTCGATTCCACTGGTAGAGCCGTCGCCGCTAACACCAATTTCGGAACCCTAATTTCAATTTTTTGTCGCTGCGCGTGAGGCGCGTGTACCTCTCTCATACCTTTTTTTCGCTAAACATGAGGTTGGTTGTTCAGTTAATGAACTTACTTTTCTTTCCTTCATCATGTAATCTTTATGAGGGTTTGAGGGGAGAGCGAATTAGTTGATTAGGACAGTAGTGTTGGGATCGCAACAACATTATGGACAACAAACCATTTGAAAATAGGAGAATAAAAGTACGAACAGTAAGACACAATATTTGTTAATTTATTATCCACACAAATTGTGTGACTAATCTGGGGGTATCAAGCTAGGAGAAGGATTCGCTATGTTAAATTTTGAGATGGGTGCATGCTATTTCTTAGAGCTACACACACCACTAATGTATGTTTCCATTTATACAGGAGTATTAAGACCCTAGTGTACCTGGGGCCGAGTCCATTAGTCTCCATATCTGAACAACTAGCGGTGAGATGCGCAGAGGCCAAGGAATGGAGTCCCAATTTTATTTTGAGACAAATTTGGCAGAAGAATTTTCATTATAACTTCCATGTGTAATTGTGTCAATTTGAGTTACAAGAGGGAATAAATTCTAAATATCAATCATCACTAGTACAGATTATATTTTCAACAGCGCTTGTTATTAAGCGCTGTTAAAAAAATTAGATATTTCACAGCGCTTTAAATATAAAGCGCTGTAATAAAGGTATTTAACACAGCGCTTCTTAAGAAAACGCTGTATAAAATATACAACAGCGCTTATATTATTAGGCGCTGTCTTAAGTAATATATTTAACAGCTCATTTCCAAAAAAGCGCTGTTAAAAATACTAATTAAAACAGCGCTTATATAAAAAGCGCTGTCAAATATTTAACGCAGCGCCTTTTCATAAAAGCGCTGTCTAAAAATAATTTTATTTAAATTTTTTGAAACTAAGTAAAAATAATAATACGCTGGTTTTTAACTTAACTTATTAAAGCCCTTGATACAGAACAGAGGATGCTGAATTTTGGAATAAAATGAATCACTGTAAGAAGGTGCACGTTATATCGTTTAACTTAACTTAGCAGTTTTTGAGCTCCCGATGTCAGAATTGGACCCATAATATATCGTTTCGAAGAGAACGACGAGACGGACAAACGAAATGGTCTTTGTTGGGCAAATTCGATCATTTACTATTTTATTTCGAATTTTTAGTATTTTTCCATTATTTTCAAATATTTTATTATTTTTGTTTCTATGTTTTTTGTTGTTTCCCTATATAAGGAAACGTAGTTATTATTGTTAGACAGTTGATTTTGAAGTTTTCTGATTTAGAACATTAGTTAAAATGCTAGTTGAACTTGAGAGAGATGTATGCTTGGGAGTGATGGCATGTATGCTTGGGAGGGATGACATGTATATATGCTTTAGAGAGATGGCATGTATATATGCTTGGGAGGGATGGCATGTATATATGCTTGGGAGGGATGCATGTATATATGCTTGAGAGGGATGACATGTATATTATGCTTGGGAGGGATGGCATGCATAGTAATATTTTGTCCAAGTGATGTTGGCAACTATTGTGCTTGGAGGTGTATATATTATGACTAATTTATCATGTTTCAAATAATAAATTGATTTATAACAGCGTTTAATTTAAAAATGCGCTGTCGTAATTAGGGTTCTAAACCCTGTACCCCGAACCCTAACCCTTAATTCAAACCCTAATTATAACAGCGTTTAAATAAATAAACGCTGTAATATATATTAAAATTAATAATAAAATAATAACTTTTAACAGCGTTTAATTTAAAAAAAGCGCTGTCGTAATTAGGGTTCTAAACCCTGAACCCCGAACCCTAACCCCTAAATCCAAACCCTAATTATAACAGCGTTTAAATAGATAAACGCTGTAATATATATTAAAAATAATAATAAATTAATTACTTTTTACAGCGTTTAAATTAAAATAAGCGCTGTAAATTCATAATTAATAATTTTAAATCAAAAAATTTTATATATTACAGCGCTTATTTCTTGTACAAGCGCTGTAAAAGACATCTTTTTAGTATTTTTAAGTTTAAAAAATTAGGTTATATATTTTAAAGGTGTTGTTGAGTTAAGAATTTAAAAACTCAATAAGTAACATTCAATTTATTAAAATATCATGAGAACATATATAAGCATTTGAAATCGTTGTCATTTGAAAATTTGTAATGTGTCTCTTTACTAAGCAATAGGTTGAACAATGTACATTTTGATCAACTATACTTTTCATTAATCAAAACACAACAAAAATGCAAGTAAATAATTATTTTTGAAGTAAATGAGTTATTAGCTTCATAAATCAAATTTTCAACTAAATTTGTTTTTTACAAATCAATAAATTCTAAAAAAAACAAAACAAATATCAACGGTTTACAACAGCGCTTATTATGTTTAAGCGCTGTTGTAAATATTATACGACAGCGCTTAAACATAATAAGCGCTGTTGTAAGTTTTTTTAATTCGATTTACTTTAAAAAAAATACTCTTTAACAGCGTTTAAAATATTTAAGCGCTGTTAAAGAGAGAAATGACGTGATTGGTCGGCTCAGTTTCGCACAGATTTTAATCCCAATCGTTGCTTAAAATAATCTAACAGTCCACATTCCATATTTAAAATTTCGGAATTTTTAATTACGCGCCCAAACTTCCCGCTACAATCTTTCTATATATATGAAACTTTACATTGAAATTTTTGTGTCAAATTATTTTAGTTCTTCACCGATTCGAGTTAGGATAAACACCTTTTTGTTGAGCTTTAGTGTTCTTCACCGATTCGAGTAAGGATACTCTTTTATGTTTTGTTTCGTTTTATATTAACACTATGATTTTAACACTATTATTTTCTTGCAGATTTGTCGAATTTTGTGATAATGTCGAAGGGAATGTGACAAATTCAAGACGAGCACCGAGACAAATTCAGCACGAAGAAGGCTAGGGTTTTAGTAAAAAAATCGAAAGTTAAAATCGATTTCAATTTCATTGTACTATTACGATTTAAATAAAATTAATTGCCTTTTAAAGCAGGTTTAATTATTATTAAATTTCAAAAACAGTTTTTTCTAATCTCCGAAAATATTATAATAAATATCTTATTGCGAAATATTTAACAACACTTTAATTTGAATTATTTAATATTCGAATTATTTAAAAAATTTATTTAATAAAAATATTAATTATTGTGAATAATTATTTTTAACAGCGCTTTTAATTTAAGCGCGGTAAAAAATAAACTAAATAACAGCGCTTTTTCTTAAGCGCTGTTGAAACGAGTGCTGTTGTAAATCTCCGATTTATAACAGCGCTTTTCTAAAAAAAGCGCTGTTGTTTATAGACATTTTTAACAGCGCTTAATAATAAATATGCGCTGTTAAAAATGTTTATAAACCACAACGCTTTTTTTAAAAAAAACGCTGTTATAAATCTGTGATTTATTACAGCACTCGTTTCAACAGCGCTTCAAGAAGCGCTGTTAAAGAGCAAAAACAAGCGCTGTTATAAACATGATCTGTAGTAGTGCATTAGACCATTTAAGAATGCATATAGGTCCTGATCGAGACCGGATTGCCATTAAGGATCTTTCTAGCAAACCTTATTTGGTGTCTTTTTTATCCTCTTCATCATCCATTTTCATCACGTAAAATGTACAAAAAAACAAACTTTTCTATGCGTACGAGCACATCCCCTAAACCCTTCGGACATAGTGCATGATTGATAAACAAGTTGAAGGGTTCGATAATATTCCAACACACATTTATAGACGCACCGAGGTCAAACGTGTAGATATCAACTTTAATTTTATCATAGGTGCACAAAATATTGAAAGTACCTAAATCTTTATATCTTATGCTATTTGGTGAGATATTTTGCCTCAATTTTTTTTGTTAGTCCTTAAGTCATCTTCGATTGTTGCAAATCCCTTAAAAAAGCTTTGCATATTTTGCATTTTGCTTCAAAACTTCATACAAAGAACTGTAATTTCTATTTTTCTCAACAACATTTAAAACTCTTGATCCATTATTGCTCAACTCTTTTCTAGATCTTGCTACTTACATTGAAAATGAAAGATGATTTGAATCTTTTCAACTTTTTCCTAGATCTTGCTACTTGCATTGAAAATGAAAGATGATTAGAATCTTCAAACCTTGATTTTCAGAAAAACTAACCCACAAACCTTGAAGATTTATGATCAATTGAGGAGAGTTGGGTTCTAGAGAGACATGTAAATTTTGTGAGACATAAGGACGTAAACTTGACCTTTGATTTGATTAATTCGACGGTTGAGATTAAAGCTGATTTTTATTTAATTGGGTGGTTGGATTTGCAAAAAACATGGGCGGTTGGTGATTGACGGTTACAAATATCAACCGTTGGATTGATAAAAATCAACGCCTGAGATTATGTCCTTCCGTCTTACTAAAAGATATATGTCCTCCTAGAACCTTTCACCAGTTGAGGATGTTGTTTTTTCTTTAATATCTTCTGCTGAGAGTGTCGTTTTTTCTTTGATGTTTTCAGCATCCATGGTCGTTATTCGTATACCCTTTGCGAGGTCCTCTAGATGATTTTTTAATTTCATTTTTCTCTTTTTCAAGATTTCTTCCACTCTTCAATGGATTAGAACATATGCTTTCTTTAGTATTGAGATTAGTTGGCGATATGAGCCTTCTCTTGTCATTTTTGAGTTCGGATACGGTAGCGATGAATTGTGTCATTTGACTAGTCAATTCTAGTATGTGCAATCATTATTTTATTATGTTAGTGATGAGAACTCGCTAGGGCAGCGAGAACTTGTCCTTTGATAGTGTGCGGAAGCTTGGGATGGATAGGGCCTTCGTTGGTGGCGAGGAAGCGGGCAGCGCAATTCCTCGTCACGATTTTCGGACTCTCGTAACGTGGCTCGGGTGCGCTGAGTTGGGGGCTTGTAGGTTGGGGGCGAATATGGGAGATATGGAGGAGGTTTTGTGATGTGAGACGGGGTGGGGAAGTGCGGACGAGTGGGCTGAATGTTGCGGAAAGAAGACATGATTGATAAAGGCGTTACAATAACTTACAATGCCCGAGGCACTCCCTTGTAACACAAGAGTGCCGAGGCCCCAAGGCCTTAGCCCGACATGAGCCAAATACTAGTCTAAGGAGACAATTCTAATGTATTTGGATGAGAGATAAGCTCTCAAGGTGGCCTTTATATATAGGCATTACAAAAGGGGCAACTAAGATATTTACTTGGGCAAGTGGCTAGGCCCACGGGCAAGACGTCAGGCCTAGGACGCGCTAAGCTGGGCAAAACGCGTTGGCAGACATGGCAGACGCGTCTGGGCAAGCTGGCAAAACGCGTCGGCAGACTGGCCCATGCGCGTTGGCAGACTGGCGCAAGCGCGTTGGCAGACGCGGGTTGGACACGGCAGACGCGTCATCAGGTGCGCGAGCTTTACTGACGTATTGGCAGGCGCGTGCTCGTTTTGGGCAGACGCGCTTAGGCCCGTGGTTTTGCCATGTCTCGGCAGGTTGGGCCTGGGCAAGCTCGGGAGCAGTTCGCTTGGTCTCGGTCATTTTGCCTCGTTTACCTCGGGAAGCTCGGGCCCGTCGGGTGGGCGTCTCGGTGGCCTCGGATCCTCGGCAACCTTGGCCACTTGATGAAAGCCATATGAGATGACTTTCAGTGCCTCGGACTCATCCTCGGCAATGTCCTTCGCTGCCATGAAGAAAACAAAAGAAGGCCTTACCGAGTTCTCATCAATACCGCCCCCCTTTGAAAATGACCTTGTCCTCAAGGTCATGCTCGAATGGCAGCGGGTCTTTGGCAGCATGCTCGGCATCCTTTGGCACCGTATCAGCGAGCTCCGTGGCAGCAGCAACATCCACGGCAGCGGCAGCAGCAGGCTCTTCCCGGGCAGCAGCAGCGCGCGCTTCCTGGGCAGCAGCAGCGCGCTTTTGTTCCTCGGCAGCAGCAGCAAGCTCGGCAGCTTCCCGATCAGCAAGAGCACACTCGGCAGCCCACCATTCCTTGAGTGCAAGCTCAGCAGCAGCACGCTTTGCAGCTCTCTTGGCTCGTTGGGCAGCAAGGTACTCTTCTTCCTCAAATTCGTCGAGGAAGTCGAAGTCATCGTACCGAGGCTCTTCGTAGGTCCGTTCGGCATGAACCGAGTTCTCATCAGTTAGCTGGCAAGTCCTTCAACGCGCCTTTTAACAATTCGTTTGTACTCCATTGTTGGTAAATCTTTAATGGTTGATATTATCAGTTGGAGTTGAAATTTGTTTGTTGTTAATGGCGTTGCTTATTGCTGATTTTGTCCTTATTATTTTAAATTCTTCTTCGTTACTCTAACTATGTCCATTTGTGGCTAATTGAAATCATTTGAGTGCTTGTCTATTATTGAAGTTTTCAATCCACCTACTGCATTCACCTCCATTGTCTCTCTTATAGTGTGGGACACTCAATCGTTTTATGGTTTATTGCACCAAAAAAATATGCAATGCTTGACTCTACTTGTTGGACCAATCATTATTGTTTTAACCTCGTCCTTCATCCCATAGATCATCTGATTACTGTTGTAATTTATTTGTGAGATATTTTCACTTGAGAAATATCATCTCCAACCGTTTTCTTATCTAAATGTACTTTCTGCCTTTTTGTTGATCAACTCTCTCACCTTTAATGGTGTTAAGTTTAAGACCGTGCTAGGCATTCAACATCATCATTTCTAGTGGTTTTAATCCATCTAACAAGCATTCCACTAATATTTTTCAAGTACACCTAAGTTGCAGCAACCTTAAAGTGTTGAATCGTTTCATGTAATTATATATCAACATAATTAGACTTCTCACTTGATTAGCTCTTGTTGAAGAGTAGTACTTCTTCAAAAAATTGTATTTTCCTCTAATTATAAATACACCCTGAAGGCAAAGATAAACACTAATTTTTGTAAGGTTAATCAAACTTAATATTTTTTAAACTTGATCCCTTTTTGTGAAGCGGCGTACTTTAGTCTTTGTCAAATCTCCATATATTTTGAAGATGATGGCTTATTTAGTTTCAAATTATCTTATTCGGGATTGTTATCTAGGGGAAGTATCATGTGGAACCCCCCCTTTCCATGGATCCATGGACCCCCCTTCATCACCGTTGATTGCATTTTTGTGTGCACCAGATTGTGCCACGTGTTTGCATTTTTGAAATGCACACGTGAGTTGCACATGACAAATGCACACGTGAGTTGCACATGCTCATTAATGCGCTGGCGCAATCTGGTGCGTCCAAAATGCAAACAGTAAATTGACATGGAGAGCTCTCTCATTGTTGCCCCCACTAAATTGAATTCTTTAGAAAGATTTTGTTGTTCCGGTGGTGGGGGGCATAGTCACACTATTCCTCATTTAGCCTAAATCTATTAACAATTTCTCGCATTATTTATCTTTGACACATTTCTTTTCTTCGTCTTTGTTTGAACATTCGTTCAAAGTCGTCATGATAGATAGATACTCTCGATGATAGAGGTGGTCTCTTTTGAGAGCCTTACTGTTGGGTGAGACCCTGAGACCCCCATCATGGCCGTTGGTTGAGTTTGCTTTTGGGGTCCAAATTGGGCCACGTGGAGGTGAGAGCAATTTCTCAGCTCCAATTTCGAATTTCTCACACCTCCACGTGGCACAATCTGGACCCCAAAAGCAAACCCAATCAACGGCCATGATGGGGGTCTCAGGGTCTCACCCCTTAATAGGGTCTCAAAAGAACATCCCTCCTCGATGATATGTTGTTGATTTTTTATTCTTATCAATGAAATAGATTACCATTGTCACCTACAAATTTTGCATTAGAGATGATGTAGCAAAATCAAAAAATAGCAATAGTTTTAAGTACTATATTATAAATTATGTTACCCTAACAATGACATCAAAATTTAAATTCTTTAATTTTTTAGAAGCTAGAAAGTGGCAAGTAAGATTGAACCTAAGAGAGCAAACAAATTTAGAGCAATATTACTAATTTCTAAATGAAGGTTTTTGGATAATTAATTTGTGTGTACTAGCAAACAAGTAATATAAATAAAATATCAAGATCAATGAATTGATCCAGGGAGTTCTCTATAGTATAAAATAATTCGTACACTTGTAAATCATGTAAATTTTGTTAGTTGTCCCCACTAGAGACACAACAAACATACATACGCTAAGATAATATGCAAATATATTTATGTAAATATTTATCTTCTATTTACCACTTAATGCTCAAGAAGAATGATAATGAATTGAATAAATTACGCACTAGCTACACACTAAGTTTTAGGAAAGTTATCAAAAATATTACCTTTGAGTTATGTTATTTCGGTTTTGGCAAGTTTGAGTTTTGAGTTTCAAAATGTCATCTTTTAAGATCCCGCTGTTTCAATCCGCAGGATCCAGCTGTCTGGAATTTGGCAAACACTATTGTGGAAAATATAAGGATGTTTAATAGTATACTGACTACAAATCTGTCGCCTCCCTTCCGGTTGAATTTCGAACAGTATTACAGTAGTAGGGGTTACGTGCTTAGAAAGTGTTATTCCACTATGTTCACTAGCGAATAGCGGAAAATTATCAAAAGTATTAGATTTGAGTTATGTTGTTTTGATTTTGGTAGGTTTGAGTTTCGAGTTTCAAGTGTGACACTTTTTAAGGATCCCACTGTTTCATTCCGCAGATTCCTTTAAAAAAAATTATGTGACGCTCCTATGTGGCGTGACACGTCTGCATTTAAACGGCGCGTTTTCAATTTAATAGGGATTCTGCTATTTGAATCCGCGGGATCATCTGAAATAAGGATCCCGTTGTTTGAAATAGTGGGATCAAATGCAGCATAAGGATTGAAACTTGTGTGTTGTTTCCTTAAACATTTTATTTAATCTACACATGTTTTGTTAATGAATTAAGCAAGACCCGGTATTTAATCATCTGTTTTACATAACGTGAAAGTCAATATGAACTAAAATGTAGCTACAAATGTTTAATATAACAAACAGTCAAGTACTCATGGATGATGGACATCTCCTTTTATTGTGGCCTTCAGCTCCACAAGTTTTGCATCGTTGAACTCTTTTTGCACTTGTACTGCTTGAAGCCTCACCAGTCTAATAATCTTGTTACTTCAGGGTTGGCTTTTTGGCCAATCCGTCTCATTATAATTCTTGTAGTCGGTGTTCGACCCGTTATAACTCTTTTGTATGCAGAATTCTAAACATTCAAATGACTGTTTGAGGATGCCCACAAAGTCTCTAGAGGTATGATTTTGAAAACATCGAACCTTGTCCTAGTGTGTGCCATGATAGTGTATTCGTACGGGACAGAGTCGACAAACTATAAATGAAAATCTCTGCACACCACAAGGGCGTGACTGCACGGTAAAGGAAACGCAACAAAACTTCTGCATGTGCATGTCTTCGTCCTCATATTCACCTCAAAGGTGTTTCGTGGTCTGCCGTCATTAACTTGTACTATTATCTGATGTCTGTCTAGCAACGTAGTCCTGAAAATATATACAAATTAGTAATGAATAATAAGAAGAAACATAAGCAAAATATGTACTGAATGTAAATACTAACCGCAAAGACAATGCTTGTGCAGTTTGCTCCTGAATATCAATGTCTATCTTCGGTGGGAATGGAACTGAATGATTCTTGTATGTCTCGACGCGCGACAACATATTCATTGGACTGCATTAAAGTGAAATTAATTAAGGCGCAAATAGGCAGATACTGACAACCTTTCAATACATTGTTATAACACTCGTATGCGTTCGTAGTCATAGAACCACATCTACGCCCTCGTCAAAAGCTAGACTCCATTGTTCTAATGGAATATCTTGCAACCACTCTTTAATCCATGATATATCCATTTCTTCCCATTTCATCTTTTAAAAGAGGATCATTTTTTAACTTTGAGTTGAAATTGCTCTTCAAATGTCGAAGACAAACATATGATATCCACGAGAAGGCTTCCACTCCTCGATAGTGTTCATAGCTGCCAATATTCCATTGTGTCCGTCTGAAATGACACACAATCCATCTCTTCCGGTGACTCCATCCCGAATACAGCTTATAAACTATTTCCAACTAGAGGTATTTTCTCTCAACCAATGCAAATGCTAATGGGAGCAGCTGATTATCCGCATCCAAAGCAATGACAACAACAAGTCTTCTGTTATATTTTCCATCTAAATGTGTACCATCAAGATAATCGAACGACAATGCTCAAACGCCCAAACAGAAGAACTGAATGCCCATAACACACGATTCACCTGAGTGCAAGTGCCACTCAACTACTCTGTATCCCATTCTTCATATGTCCCTGCATTTCTATCTTGTATATTCTGAAACAGCTGAGGAAGCTTAGAGAAACTTTCCTCCCAAGTGTCAAATGCTAGTGCCACGCTTTGAGATAGCTAATGGTATACCCAAAGTCTTTACGAACGTCCGCATGAATTTTGTGCGGCTCTTAACGCAGCTTCTCTATCAGAACATCCAAATATTATCTCGCAATAATCATTTTGTTCAGATGAATGTTATCTCGCAAAATCCGAGATCGAAAATAAGTATGATCTCCTACATATTATTTAAGTGCCCAATACCCCACCCTCTTTACAAGCGCATACCAATACATCAGGAGTTGATCTACAAGTCTTGTACTCAACTCTGTTCATAACCGAATATTTAGCTTCCTCCTTCGATTCTCATATCTTCTCTACCAATAAAGAACAATCATCTTGGTTGACAGGATAATCAACAATAAATTCATTCGATGGTTGATTTTCATTCCAAGCAGATATATCACTGAATGCAGGATTGGAGAGCCAATAAGATTGAGCGAAAGATGATTGAAGAACCACCGCAGATGGATCATTGGACATCATTTCTAATAGTTCCATCTCATCCTATTATACTCATTCAAATTGGTAACAATGGTTCAGGAACCGTTTTTACCAATAAGATTGAGCGAAAGATGGTTCAGGAACCAAAGTTTCTCTTTCAACAAAGATATGTGCGAGGGGGTAGATACAACGTTGTTTATTAAATAAACTACCTCGGATTTTATAGTTGCGCAAAGATATGTCGATGACATAGTATTTGGAGCTACATTAAAATTGATGGTGGAGCAGTTCGTGTAATAATGCACAATGAGTTGCAGATTAGTCTTGTGGGGGAACTAACATACTGTTTGGGATTTCAATTGAACCAAAATAAAGATAAAATCTTTATTTCTCATAGAAAGTATGCAAGGAATCTAATGAAAAGTTCGCTTTGAATAAAGTGAGTCACAAGTGTACAACAGCTGCCACAAATCAGTAGGTAAATTGAGATGATGATGGTGCAAGTGCTGACCAAACGCTATATAGGAGTATGATTAGAAGTCTTTTGTACCTAACATTCCCTATGTAGTAGGAATATGTGCACGTTACCAAGCCAATTCCAAGGAGAGTCGTATATCGCAGGTGAAGTGGATTATAAGATATGTTGCAGGAACTGCTGAGCTTGGACTTTGATATACGAAGGAGACGCTCACTAGTATTCCGAATTATTGTTATGCCGATTGGGCAGGCAATGTTGATGACAGAGAGAGCATTTATGGAGGATGCTCCTACAAAGGAAACACCCTTATGTCATGGTTTAGTAAGAAACAAAACATCATCTCCCTTTCGACAGTAGAAGATGAATATATAGTAGACGGAAGTAGTCTCAGTAGATGATGTGGATGAAACCTATGCTGGAGGAGTATGGCATGGAGCATGATGCTATGACACTCTACTGTGACAGTTTGAGCTCCATATGCATATCAGAGAACCCGATCCAGCTTACATAAACGAAGTACATATAGATCAAACATCATTTCATTGGAGAGAAAGGAGTCGATACTATCACATCTGTGCACGGACTGTCAAAAAGCAAATATCTTCAAAGCACTAAGCATACAACGATTAGAGACCTTGAGGTCTTGATGGAGACTATGCATAGTCGAGAACTAATCTGACAGGGCGTCTAGTAGTCTTTTTAAGAGAAGGGAGAATATATATACTATCAGAAAGGAAAGACCAATGTCATGCTTAATTTTCAACTTATGTTATAGCATTTCCTATATGTGTGCTATTTCAGATCTCTAACAAATCCGAGCGAAATTATTTAAAGTGGGAGATTCGAGATGAGAGAGGATTTTTCGAAAGTCAATTTGTTTTGGAAAGTCAGCATATCTTGCTTGCTATAACAAACTTTAAATTTCAATTGTGAACACAAGCAGTGATACAGAAGGAAATCAGCTTCCGACATCAAATCATTCCGACGCAAAATCCTAATCCAACAATCGAAGAAGGTGAACACAAGAAAAGCAGCTTTCACCGTCGGCGCCGCACATGCAGGAGCAACAGCTGCTAATTTAGACCTGTATGTGCCACTACAGGTGGTGCATCCAACAGAGGAGTCGATCTGCTCAGATGTTGCCAGCAAAGCTTATGGGACAAAGAATGTGATTGAATCATTCCCTAGAAAGAAGACGGTGCATGCGTAGAAACCCGTAATGATTGAGAAAGAGAAAGCGAACAAGAAGGCTGAGATGGAAGCCGAACAAAAAAACCCTGAACGCTTTTCAATTTTAAGAGGCCTGACCTGTTTTTTGATAGGGCCGGAATTTTAGGGTTAAGGCTAGTCCTGCCCTCCCAGTTGGATAACCATTTCAAGGAGTAAACTGTAAATCTGGCTGGCGCACACAGTGGTGTCTGGTACTAAGCCACTAATACCATTCTTCGAAATCCAACTCCAAAGTAAGACCGAATAATCTTGGCTAGACATGTCAAATTTATCCATATTCGTTTAGTGTCCATCACCTGTCCATTTAATTCAATCCATTAACCATCCGTTTAGTTAAACGGATAAAGTCATCATATCCGTTTACCATCCGTTTATTAAATGGATGGAACGGATGAACCATATCCATTTACCATCCGTTTAATAAATGGATGGTAAACGGATTGACGGATGAACCACTATCCATTTAGCGTCCATTAACCATCCGTTTATTATCTTATTACCATTCATTTACAATTAACTCATAAACGGATAAACGGATGATAAATGGATAAACAGATGGTAAATGGACATGGATGGTAAACAGATAAACGGATGGTTAACGGATAAATGGATTATCCATTAATCCGTCATCCATTTACAATCCATCCATTTAATCCATTTAAGTTTAACGAATTAAACGGATGACAACCGTTTATCATCCGTCCATTTACCGTCCATCCATTTACCATCCGTCCATCCAAATGTCGGGTCTAATCTTGGCGTCCCATGTATCAAAGTTCAAAAACTAATGATAAATTGATGACATGAGGGCTGGTATACCTACTGCTTCTAGTCAATGCTGATGAAATTAAATTTGAGATGCCGCGCGAGATGTTTTAAAATAACAAGAATAAATGTTCACTTGCCTTGCATTGAAAGGAGGCAATTGATATGCTACTTGATAAGGCTGGGAACACTGTATTTAACTGAAGAGGTAAGTTGAAATTAGAAATTCACACAAGCAAAATGATCAACTGTCGCTGGCTACATTACATACGGAACTGGGACTACAAGCAAAGCAAACATACATAGGTACAACATACATAGATGTCAATCAATTGAACACTCAAGTCGGCAGAGGCTGTCAGACCATGCACTTCCTCCGCCAGATAATAATTGTGAATTGCATGTCATAATCTTGTGAAAACCTAAAGGCTTTGAATATGGGTGGACAGTATTATAATCTTAAGATGAGAGTTGAAAGCGGCCGCTAGGTTTTCTTTTTCTCCATCCCTGGAATACCAAATCCATAAATATTAGAAAACTTTTTTAATCACACATGTATGAGTGTTTTGATGAAACTCACAAATGCAGCATAATAGACAAAGGTCAGCCCAGCTAAAATAATAAATGCAATCTGAAACACGTTGTACCTGAAATGAAATAGATATATAATGATTGAGATAATGTGACTTATAAGGGAAGCATACAATAAAATAGAGGTTGCAGTTACTAACTTGTATAAGTATCTGATTCCACGCAAGGATTCCAACGTGTGACCGAATATCTCTTGGGCAGCAGTAGCTTGAGAATAGTATGCAAATGCCGTTGCACAAAATTGGATGACACTAATAGAGAGAAAATATCACAAACTGAACATTTGACTCTGCAATTTGAATCCAATATAACAAGAAATTTTTTGTCAACGGTAGTCACCTGATTGAACAAAGGAGAATTAGGCCCACATTGAAAAGAAATGAATTCATCAGAGTAGCACCCCACCTGAAAATGAGACATGAGGGTTACCCTGAAACTGATGATAAACATTTAAACTGAAATAGAATAATTAAGTATCTAAGCTCATTACTTCATAGGATGAATTGTGATGAAGACTAGTCGGAGCCCAAGCATCATTGCTCCAGCAATGACAGCGAGCAGAAGGTAAAAGCAGAAAAACGCAAATGCTGCAGTACCGAGAAGACCTGACAACATCAATAAAAAATATGAAAAACGGTCTTCCAAGATTGAAAGAGCTTTTACACTGATACAACAAATAATTTGATAATTTTCATACCCCATACGTCGTCCAGCTTAATGAAGACCTCATTCAAGAATGGTGAAAGTGGAGGGTCGATCAAGAGGTATATAATAATATGAGCAATCCAAGCCACTGAAACAATCAACCTAATTGGAATGCACAGAAAAATTAAAATTCCCATAGATAATCAAGACACATTAAAAGTTAAAGTCTGTCCTCTACCATCGGCGTGCGCAATGCAGGCAGCAACTTCAATTATTAAGTGAAATGAGGCGTCGCTATTTCCATAATTGAAATGAATTCCAAACATGTACATATCAAAAATGGGAATCTAATATTCGAAAGCTCATACATTGAATCTTAAATTGTCTTGGAATCCTATAGATGGATTCATGAACAGTTCACATATTTTATGTATTGCTCCTTGAGTATACGTTTTCTCAGTTGGGCTTTTGAGTCCATGCATACAGAATTACAGACTATTAAGTGCAAATATCACATTAAATGTACAAGTGGCTTCAAAAATGAAAAATAAGCTATTTCACGTAGTGTGTCAGACTAAAGTACAGTAATGATTACTGAACCAAATATTTGACGGATTTGATAGCACACAGATTTCTTTTATATTGCAATCTTATTTGCAAACACTTACCCTATAACCCCTAGAATGAGTTTTGCCAGGTAACCAAGAACTGTCAGGGCCCAGGAAGTTTCAGCCTAGAAAGATTATAGTGATGACTTGTGTTTCTCGTTGAAGAATTTGATTCTATAATGACATTACAGTCCGCACATACCTTTTCGCCCTGAGGGTATATCTCCTCCAAAGCCTTCACATCATCTTCCAACAGAAGCAATTCCTTCATGCATTGACCAAACATAAAAGATAATATTAATACAAAAGACATCTCAAACAGCAGCAAATAAATAGAACTGTATCAACTATAATAGTATCTGACCTGTCGATACTTAGCAACATGGCATGACATAACATTGCAGGTAAAGAATGAAATAAGAAGACCTTTCTTGTTACGAGAGCATGCAATGGAACAATTTAACTAACCAATACAGAATATTGAAGAGCAAAGGGAAGAAAACATAGCGTTTGCCGTTTGGCTTAACTATGCGTTCCAACAGATGAAATATTATACCTTCTCCACTGCTTTCACATTTTTACGCCATTTTCTACCTTTTGCTCCACTTCTTTCTTCTTGATGCAAGGCATCAGCAGCTTTCTTCAGTTCTTTAGCTTTTTTACCTAGTTCAGTTGCTTCCTGGATGAAATTGCATATTTAATGGGGAAAAGTAAAACAGGTCTTGACATAACATAGACACAATTTATCATGCAAATCGCACCTTTATGTACTGTGAGCGAGTAATAACAGCCTTTGGGCGCCTGATGAAAGAGAATATGAGCCCTAGTGGTAAGCATGCAATGCCAACACCTCCAAATAACTGAAATATTTCAATGCAAAAACAATCAACTAATGAATGACTAATGTAACATATGCGTTCTTCTATATCAGCATTCAAAATTTGAGGAGACACTAGGGATAACAGACAAGTATTTGTCTTGTATTTATACTAGTCAAGTAAATTATATAATAAATATAAGATCAGAAACAGATATCATATGAAGTGACTTACAGAAAAGAGTACTGATCCCACTATTGTTGCAAGAGCAACAACATATTCTGGGAAAGTTGCACGCATGGTCCAAGTCTTCTCTGAACTTGCATTTGCAGTATAAGCGGCACACTGGAGTAATCAGTAATTTATAGAGGCCGATTAGGAGCAGGAAATGGCAATAACACAAATGAGGACTGGAGAACAAGTTTGCATTATATGCATGTCATACACCAAAAAAGACGGTTGCATATAAGACAACATTCATGTGAAGAGAAGGTAAGAAAACAATGTTCCTAATATTATTACCTCAAGATTTCCACTCACAACACATTGTTTGCTGCTAGAAAAGTCCCATGAGCTTGGAAAAATGGCAGCACTCGAAGAAAGATGACGAACTGTGAAGTCTACTTCTCCAACAAGCCCTAAAAAGCCACCAAGAGACCCAGATGGTTAAGAATTAAGACAAAATAAATAACGTAAGCATTACTTCACTGTCCAGTATGGCCATTACCAACTGAAAGAGCAACTATATCATTCATTTTAGATAGCCGAATACAATCTAACTAACCAAATCTTAAGGTTTAATCTCCGCACGAAACTACCAAATCATAACACATCATCATCTCACTACCCAAATAATTTTTAACTATGTTGCTATCACACCATTAGAGATCATAAAGTTCACTTCACTAATAATCCTTCATCCAAAACATTAGGAAATGTATCATTCAGTTGGAACGAACAGCTCTAACTGACAATTCCTAGGTTCAAAGGATAGGTATACTGCAATAAGCTCAACTACATTTTACTTGTAGAGACAGCTCAAATCATATGGATAGAACTAACATCTTTCTAGTAAATCAGTGATTATAAGCACTCACATTATCTAGAACACCCAAGTAATTCATAAATCGGCTGTCATTGGGTCTCCATTTAAACATATATGCAGATGGTGAAAGGCATGACATCTCTAACTAACCATATAAAATGCCGAGTAGAAGTGCGCAGACAATGGCAGTCACTACCACCCAAATCAAAGCGCTTTTGATCCTCTTTCCTGCACTCCTACCAAATCGATAAAACTTAGACCAGTCTGATCAAAAGTAAAACTCCCAAAAACTCGAGTAAAGGGCGGAAAACCGTAATGAAAACCTACTTGTCCTGGTCACCCTCATAGTAAAACATAGCAAAGGGAATAACAAAGAAAACCAAAAACGCATCGAGAATATAAATGGCTAGCCAGAGCTGCTTCATCGGCAACGTGAGATTGCAAGCTCCATTATACACAGCGTGAGTACACGCCTGACGATTGGCGACATCTGCCGGAAGCATCAATATGGAGATTGCGGCGACGCTAAGGCCCAAAACGACGACAAATTTGGGGAAATAGGCCTGATTCTTGTCGTCGGGATGCTGGTAATTGACGAGGAGATAGACATTGAAAATGAAGACGATTATGCAGACGACGACTGCAACGATTACAAGGGCTAAGTTGAAGTCTCCCATTCTGACGACACCTCAAGAATCGATTTGGGGATTTAGGGTTTCGAAAATCGAAGATTGAGAAAGTGAAAAATTAGAGTACAGAAGGGCATTTTGGAGATTTATACAATGAACAACGCCAAACAGGCTGCGGATTCAAATACGGTTATGCTAATCAAATCAAATGTAGGTGTAATTATATTAAGAATCCTACTACTTGCTCAAAATGTTACATGTGCATTTTGACACGATGATATCATCATGAGAGGTTTATTCATGTGGATTTTTTTTGTGGATTTGTGATATCCATTTTTACATTCGTTGATTGTATTTTATCAATTTATGAGTCTGCGCCAAAATATTAATGAAACATGTTATTGCCTATGTTCTGCAAATGTTTTGCACACTAAACACATAGCATGTGCAATGACGTGGTGCAATCTCAGTCATTGATGAAATGCAATCAACGGATGCAAAGTGGGATCAACGAGTCCCCAAAAAAATAAATTTTGGCCGCGAAGTGTAAAGAACTATTAAAAATTCAATACATTCCACGTTCATAAACAAATACCCTTCTCGGGAATAAAAAATTCAGATTTTTCTTCTTTTTGATTGCACTTTTGATTCTTGCTTATTCCAAATGTCCTGCAATTGCATCCATTTATACATTATAGTGGCAAAGTAGTCTTGATACATATATAATATGAATCACTCACAAAACGTTAAATAATACATGAAAAATATATTTAAATTATGATTTTTTATGGTTTGATGATTCGTATACATACGTCTTAACAATAACAAGTTCAAGACATGCAAATAAATTGAAATCATTAATATCATAGACAAAACACCAAATTTAATCATGATATTTACTCTAATTATTTTATCAATTCATGCTCACATTCTATTTTAAAATGATTAACAAGAGAATGCAATGATACACGTTACCTTTGAGTCTGTATTCCATTGAACGACTAGGAGATATTTCTTTTAGACTCTTAATGTCATTCTCCGACTAAATATAATAATAATTGTGAGCGTTGAACTTTAGCCGTCGCGTGATAGACCTAAGTTGGATTTTTTACATTTCTACAGATGCTTTCAAGGGAGAACGTACCTTCCTAATCCTTGACATTAGTAAGAAGTCCGATTTTTTATTTTTCTAATGCTTTCAGGGGGAACTTACCTTCTTAACCCTCGACATTTGTAAGAAATGAAATTTTATTTAGCAACTTAGTGTCCTCATTTCCACAAATTCAACGTGTTATAATATTTTTCCTAATATCCATAAATGTCCCTCTAAGACATATTCTATCAACTTCATATTCAGAAACAATTAAACTCGGAAGCCCATATAAATCAAATCACCGACACAATAAATTTTCAGAAATATGTGAAACATAAACATCAAAATATCTTTTAAAATCAAGCAGTCAATCACAACATGCGACATATTTCTTACTCAACAAGTCATGCTAAAATATTTAAATGTGCTCATAAACTGACGAAATGCATAGTAATAACTAAAAGGGATTATTGTCGAAAACCACCCCTTATAGGGCGCAATTGCCGAAAACCACCCCTTATACGTTTTATTGCCGAAAACCACCCTTTATTCGTTTGTTTAGGGTTTAGTCACACATCGTAACGTTTTCCGTTAAATTTTTGTTAAATCTCACGTTAATTAGGTTAATTAAACACAATTTTAGTTTAATTAGGCCAAGTTAATTAATTAGGGGTGGTTTTCGGCAATAAAACGTATAAGGGGTGGTTTTCGGCAATTACGCCGTATAAGGGGTGGTTTTCGGCAATAATCCCTTTAATTAATTAGTTTATAAAATCAAACACCATGGTCAATGCCTCTCCCAAAATCCCAGTTGACATTCCTTCCATTCATCGTGCTCTTCATCACCCCTTTTCATCTCATCTACCAATTTCAACTCTGAGCCCTAAAGATCGCACCTTTAATGAAACTCAAACCTCAAAAGATCGCACCTTTAATGGAACTCAAACCTCAAAAGATCGCACCTTTAATGGAAATCAACCTCAAAAGATCCAACCTTTAATGAATGGATCAACTCGCCTCCTACTCATCCGACGCCTCCGACCACGCCCAGCCATGGACCGAAATGTTCCGTTCCGCTTCAACCCGCAAACCCGACTCCGCCCCACGAAGCCGCGCACAATCTCCATCCCCATCTCGCATTCCTCCACCCAAACCGATACCTTCACAATCTCCCATCTCCGAAAACACCACCACTTCCCTCTCCGATGACCCTCAAGTCCGCCTGGCCCTCTACATCGCCAAACAAATAAAGGGTGGTTTTCGGCAATAAAACGTATAAGGGGTGGTTTTCGGCAATTACGCCGTATAAGGGGTGGTTTTCGGCAATAATCCCTTAATTAAATGAAAATTGGATTAATTAATCTAATTAATGCCATTTAACGGAGATTTAACACTAATTTGACAGAAAACGTTACTGTGTGTGACTAAACCCTAAACAAACGAATAAAGGGTGGTTTTCGGCAATAAACTGTATAAGGGGTGGTTTTCGGCAATTACGCCCTATAAGGGGTGGTTTTCGGCAATAATCCCTAACTAAAATTTGTTGATGCGGCAAATTAACTCTCTCACCTCACATTTGAACTAAATCGTGTCTCCACGGTACAACTCGAACATCAAGATGGGACACGTACATGACTAAAAATAAAATAAAATAAAATGCATGTGACAGTGCTTTAAAATAACTAATTAATTAACCTGGGTTACCTCTAGTAATTGCATTTGTTTAAGGTCATTGCATCGATGGCACTTCGTTAATTTTGAATATTTGGTTCGGGAAAGTGATGTGGGCCAATTAAGTGGGCTTTTGGCCACTTAATTTAGTTAGGATTTTTTAGGGTTTATGTTTTTTTCTGTTTAAACTTATTTTCATTGTTTTATCAAACAGGATTTTGGTGAATGAAAAAATTTGCATTTTTCCTTTTCTGCCAAGTTTTTGGTATTTCTTTTGAAATCAACAAATTTTTCTTCTCAATTTCAAGGCATTCTACATAATCAACGAGTTATTGATTTATCTATCCCATCAACTTCTCGGCATTCTGCGAAATCAACGAGCTGTCTATACATATCATTCATGTTTTTCCACCCGCGCTACATCATATTGGTATGCGGCCCAATTAAATGGACTTTGGACCATTTAATTTAGTTAAGATTTATTTTGTTTTGGGATTTTATATTATCAGACAACTTTTTTATATTGAATAAAAAATTTGGTTTTCCCTTTTCTATCAAGTTTTTGGAATTTTCTTTGAAATCAACGAATCTTGCTTCTCAATTTCTCGGCATTATGCGGAATCAACGAGTTATTGATTTATCTATCCTGTCAACTTCTTGGCATTCGGCGGAATCAACGAGTTGTTGACACCTATTATTCCTGTTTGCCACCTGCGCTACATCATATTGGTATTAGTTTCCATCCAATCCTGCAATTATGTCACCTCGAGCAAAAAGAGAGCAGTCACCGAGGTAGCAACCCAAAAAAAAAACGCAGAGTGGTGGACAAAAGTTGATATTTTGCAGAGACAAAGAAGATATGTGCAACACCAATTGTATGACTCTTGGGAGACATGATGATGATGACCATTACGATGATAGTAATTTTGTTTCCAATTTCAAAGAATCTATATATGATGAGTGTGATGATAATTTGGATTATTAGGACGTTGAGAGCGATATTGCTTCCTGTTTCGGAGAACTCATAGATGATGATTTTGGTGATAACAAAGTTGATATTGCTCTAATTTCAGGTATCCCTCTTTACGATGCTTACAATGATGTGGTATTCATGATCCTATTTATGATGATTACTGTGATGTTAAAAAAGAGGTTGAAGAGTATCTAACATAAAATATTAGTATTGTTCTACTGTTACGACCTATTATTTTGACCCGTGAGGAAAATTATTTACACACGAACACTTCAAATTCTGCTTGCACTCCTGACAAGAAAGTTTGCTCCTTTTTTATCGATGAAGGTATCTATGTTACTTTTTCATATTTGCGTTGCGAATTGTGTTGGTGATGAGTAAACTTAGGATTCGGCTTCTCTTAGCACATGCAGATCAGATGCGTCATGGAATGAGATTTGAAGTTCATGATTAGTATTCATCTAATTATCGAATTTTGATGCGAGGACGAATCTTTTCTGCCCCGAAGAGAATGATGCGACCCAATTAAATGGGCTTTGGGCGACTTAATTAGTTAGAGTTTATTTTTTTAGGGTTTCATGTTGTTTCCCATATAAACTTATTTTCATTGTTTTGGCAGACAACTTTCGTATTTTGAATGAAAAAATTAGGATTTTGTCTTTTCTGTCAAGTTTTAGGTATTTCTTTTTAAAACCAAAGAATCTTCCTTCTCAATTTCTTGGCATTCTGTGAAATCAAACTAGTTATTGATTTATCAATCCCGTTAACTTCTTGGCATTCTGCGGAATCAACTAGCTGTTGACACATATCGTTCTTGTTTGTCCACCAGCGTTGCATTAGAAAGGATACTTTTATCTTGACACTCCACACTTAAATGTTCATTCACCATAATTATAATCCTCATCTCATTTATCGCCGGTGGTGGTTCACCTTTGCCTGGGTAAATATTCGACAATGACTTCAATCAATTATATGAACCTTGATGGTGTTCGCCAAGTCGTAAATGTTGAAGCTCACCACCTCATCATGGTTGCATTGTAATTTCTCATGATAATCCGCCAAGTCGTAAGTTCAAGATTATCGTCTTCGAGGTTGGGATTAATGCTCCATGGTTGCTCACAAATCATTAGGATGGAGAGATCCTTCATTATTGCTCCCCGTCCATATAAATCTCTTGATCGCCTATTGTTGTCTTCCTGATTTTCTCAACCAATTTGGCTATCACCGACATATACAATTCCTACATTAGACATGATCTAAATTAGTAAAATGCAGAAAAATTACAATAAAAATAAAATAAATAAAAACTATATCCTAGATTTCGCTGTCCCCGGCAACGGTGCCAAAATTTAACGTGCACATCGTTGAACGCTTCAAACTTAAATTTAGAACTTCTTAAAAATTAGAAATAGACAATTAGGATCGAACCAAAAAGAGAGCAATTTATGTCAAATATTTGTTTTACTAAATTGCTAAGAGGAGTTTGGATTGTTTTTGTATTAAAAATAAATAAATATATCTATCAACAAGGAGTTGCTTCTTAGTATTCATGTACAAATTATGTGAATTTATTTAATAGCTTGAATAAATAACACAACAGCTACACCGCCAGACTTTGCATTTTATCTTGAAATTACATTCATGTATACATTATAGTTCCAAAGTAGTCTTGATACATTCATAACATGAATCACTCATAAAACGTGAAAATATATTTAAATGATGAGATTTTGCATTTTGATGGATTGTATAAATACGCTCCGTCAAGAGTATAAGATGTATCGTTGTATACTTCATTGTGTATACCGTTTACGTGAGGGATAAGAGGTCAGTTGGGATTGCTGATCTGATGCATAACTGAAAGGAGTTCAGTATTTGTAAAGGTGTAGTTTGCAAGTCATTCATTTGAGTTTGAAGTAGTAGAATGTTACATACGGTAGCGTCATATAACACATAAGTCATTTTGTGAATGAGATGGACGGTTGAGAAAAACTTTAGGTGAAGTAAATGAGGAATTAAAAGTTTAAAGAAGGGTAGATATGAAAATAATTCGAGTTTTGGTAGCATGTGGATAGATTTTTTTATAAGTTTCGGGATCTGAGAGGACTTTTGCGTTTATCTGTATCCGTTTATCGTGTGTCAACCATCGATTTATATTAGTTTGTTTATCTTATATTTAGTTTTCGAATAAAGTCATCCATATCCGTTTACCATCTGTTTAATAAATGGATGAAACAGATGGATTGCAATCCGTTAACCATTTGTTTACAGTCCATTTACATCCATTTACCATCTGTTTACAATATATTTACCATTCACCTACCGTCCGATTAAAATAAGTGATAAATGGATAAACAGATGATAAATAGATAAATAACGGTTGGATGATAAACGAATGGTAAACGGGTTGGATGATAAACGGATGGTAAAAGGATAAACGGATTATCCATTAATCCGACATCTATTGAATCCATTTATGGTAATCGGTTTACCATCCATCCATTTTGTAGAGTGTGGCAGTGCACAAGAAGGACACAGATCGGGCATAGTTGAAGAAACAAGTACAAAAAAAAGAGGACACAAATTTTCTGGATCATTAGGTCTAATCTCAACAAACTTTTCCCTTCTATTGATCAATCACTGTTACAAACTCAGAAAATTTCTACTCAAATCACACCAGAGACCAAACTTTCTTTGTGATGAAACCCGCACCAGAAAATTTCTCTCCTCCAATTACAAGCCCATTTGCTACCCTACTTTCTACTCAAACCATATGTATTCTACTACTCTATATAGACCTTTTGAATTATATATTTACAATTTTGACCAGACCATAATACCCCATTCCTAGGCTTCTTCCGATCGCCATCCTTTTCTCCCATTTGTAATTCGCAATGTCGCGCCACGGACCGCTGCTATCGTCATCCATCTCTCGCATTGTTGTGCATAAATTCTATGTGCCCAATACTGACTGAAATTGTATGCAAGCATGCTCTTATAATTTTAATAGATGAACATAAAATATTGAACAAGTTGAAACCTCAGTTTAGTCATTACAGTTTGGTGTGAACGGGAAACGAACACAGCATAAACAAATTGGTTTTGTCACGATGTGCAGATAGTGATTATAATATACCGCCTCCTAGACTGTTGTGATATACTGAGCTACAACCGTTACTGCCAGATTCGAGTGGCTGTCTGTCGATAAGTTACTGCCTGTTTCTTTTCATGCAAGCGGGGCACTTGTATTGCTTGATTCCCTCAGCTTTAGCTGGAGTTATCTTGACGCACTTCCCATGGTACCACCTTTCGCATATGTCGCAGCCAATCCAGAACTCATCGGAATTGTAATTTCCACCACAGGTGCCGCACAGGGTCTCACTGTGTTCATCGTCATCTTCTTCAAAGCTTTCATCCATCACCTTTGGGGTGCTCTTAACTAGTCCATCACTTGTTCGCTGCACACATAATTCAAAATAGATCGACTAATGAATGAGAAAACCAAGCAAACTAATCAATTACATTTTGACAATAAAAGGATTTTCACTTATTATGTATGACATGATAAAGGACAAACATTCTAACCTTTTGATATTTGAAGAGTGAATGGAAAGATATGGCTCATGCGAGAATAAAATTGTTACCTTAGTGCCGGCAACCCGAGATTTGCTTCCACTATCTGTAGTGGGCTTATCTTTTGCTGGCTTCCTCTCTGTTACAATCTCAAAAAGGGTGGGTAAATCATTCATCAAAGCAAATAGACGCTTCCTGAAATTTGAAAAGTAGCAGTTTCAGAGTAAGCCAAAACAAAAAATTCCACAGCTGAGTTCTTTATTCTTAGTAAAAACAGAATCTGAGATGATAATTATTGCCAACTCATATATAATGCAATTGACAATGGCAGAGGAATTTCAAAATTATGAGCCCTGCGACAAAATCATTAAAGTAACAATTGTGTTACCTTTTATACCCAATGTCATCCTAAGGGGAAACACTGTAATTTGCAGTGTGACCTTTCTCGAACATGGCATCACATAAATTACTCAATTTTTAGAACCTACCATTTGAACTGCAAATATATTCCAGAGCAGCATAATACTCGATACCCACTACAGAAAATACCATCCTCGGCTCTTTTGCTCAATGTTTTTGTCAATCCTTTATGGTTATGTAAACGCGACTTAAACAAATGAGTAGAGTTTATTGTATAAAAACGAGCCAAAACATAAGTTCAAGTGAGTGTGAGTGTGACCTAGCTGGGGATTCAGGCATAGTAAAGCAATGAACTTTTCGGCATTGACTTCGACTCCAAAGTGAAACCAGTTTCAATCCCAAAAAATAGCCTGGTTGATAGTTTTTTATTCAGAAATACATTGTCCATCTTTAAAACTAAGAGATCGATATATATCATAGAAGCCAGTCTCATTTTCTAAAGCTAAAGATTAGTATCAGATTAGGCTGAGTGTTCTAAAGTTTTAGCTTGAACATTGTCATGACTCATGAGTAGCATAACTCTAGTATTAACACGATAAGAATTGGACGAACGACTAAAGTATTAGTGAAAACTCAGATGTCATACCACGAGTTCATATAAATACCTGTCATTGCGATTAAGACGAGCACCAAAGTAAAAAGCTACAGAAAGCAACCAGGAGTCACTATGCACAGCAACCAAAGACAGCCAGTCTTTGCGATTCATCCCGTCTCTTGCAAAGTTAATTCCCAAAGCTGGCTCAGGAAGCTCAGGGGGTACTTCCTCAGCTGGAAGTGTTACTTCCCAAGTATCATTCGGATGCCCATAGAGACACAAATTCTCTTTCTCTGGAAAAAAGTTATAGAAACACTTAAAAGAAATTTTACAACTTTTTAAAATCAGTTTCCATCAACAGTATGTCTATACATTCACAATTCTTGACCTATGTCTTCCTCATACATATTAATTAAAGGTTAGATAAAATGGCACAAGCGGGCAACAATTAAAACAAACTAATGAGCTTTAATGACTTGCAGGCATCAATAAAAGGCAATTCAACAAAAACACCACTAAATTATCATAAGTACCTTTTATTAATTTAACAATTTATCCGAGAATATAAAAAATTACCAGGATCACAGAGGCCATAAAAATCATCCACATCTGCAAAAAAAGAAGAAGCATATCATTTCGCCAAAACAACAAACACTAAAAAAAGTAAACGGAAATTAAAAATTACCGTCAGTCAAGGCACGGACGATTCCGGCACGACGGCTGCTGAAATCCTTGAAGATCTCCTCAACAGTCCTCGGGCTAGAACCCATTTCCATGACCAAGACTATTTATTAAAGCGTCCGATCTTCGGGTAAAGAAGTCGACTATAGATCGAGCGGAAGCAGAGAGATTGAAGATATGGTGAAAATGGCATGAATTGATGGAAGTGAGAGATAAAGAAAGAAGCAACAAAGACGAGATTAGAATACAGTACACCATGAACAGGGCTCTCTTTGAATATTGTTCAACTTTAAGGGTTTGTACGTAAAAATATATTCCTTGATCTCAACCTTGTTGCTCGGGTAAATTTTTAGGAGTATGATTAACACAATTTCGATCGTTTATTAATTATAATCGAACAATTGAAATTTAATGCCGTCAAATCTAATCGCCTCATGTTTTTCATAAATCCAACCACCTAATTTAATTAAACTCGACTTTAATTTCAACCGTCGATTTATTAAAACCAATATCTCAGAATTTATCTTCTTGTCTCACATATATATCATGTCTGTAACGACTGTTGGTGGCCAAAATGATTAAAATAATTTTATTTCTCACAGTAAATAGATCATTCAACATTATTTTGGCAAGTTTCGTAAAATTATCAAAATACTTCTCACGTGTTTAATTTTTTAGATGAATGATATAATGTCGAAGTTTGGTATTCACCAAATTCTGTACGCCAAGCATCATTAGTAAATAAATTAAAAACGAATAAAGTGAATAGTTTTAAGAAGAGAGTAGTATCATGACAAAAGGCAAAGTTTTTCTTTATAGAAATGTCCTACTTTTGAAAGAAAACTTTCTAAATGCCTCACATTTCAAATGTGTTTCCTAAATGCCCTATTTCATAACCAATCCAGTCTTGGCAGGATCAGATTGTTAGAAAAACATTTTGTCCAACCTTTGTAAAATTGAATTGATCAAATCTAAACCATTCCGGTTCTATTAAATCCGAATTCATAGAAAACAAATCAATCCGGTTCCTGAAAAATCGGATTCCTTCCAAAAATTAATTATTGGTCAATTTGTCCGACGTGGAGCTGACTGGACTACATAGTCATCATTTTTTAGGGAATCCGGTTCCAACAAGACTGGTTTTTGCTACAATAATAGAACGGGTCTGAGACAGTTCATGCATGATCGTAAAAAGCAATAATTCTGTGCAATTCGGTTTTGGGATGACCGGATTGCACAAAATAGTTGAATCATACAACAATAATTCACGAATGATACAAAATATTCTGAAGCGGTCTTCCCAAAATCGGAGAAAGTATTGATTCCGAGCTTATGGGAACCGGATTGTTATAATTATTCCGGTCATCATGAAACCTGATAATTTGGATATAATAGTGATGGTTTTTAATTTCATCAACACACGACAAATCCAATTCTCTATCCAGTTTACACGTGAAGTAGTAAGTTCGTTTATAAGTGAAGTAGTAAGTTCGTTTTGAAATTAGTTGTTTAATTATTATTTATGTTTTTGTGTATTTATTTTAACTATTAATATGTTTTTTTGAATTTTTTTTATAGAGATAGCCAATTATTTTAATTATTAATATGTTCGTTTTGGAGAGTGATCGTGCACTCTCCCACTAGTAGGTGGAACGTGTGAGTCTCATGCCTCCACCGTTCCACCAGTGCTGACAACAATGACCAATCAACGCTTAATATTAGGCGCTGTTAAATAATCAAATTGTACTAGTGTCACTCTACCTCTATCCTAATGAGTCTTTTCATTGTTTGAGCCGCCATCCTCCTCTTCCAATCAGCAACCACCGCCGCCGCCGCTTCAATCATTTGATATGGTGCATGCATGTGGCCGATTTTCATCACTGTCGCCTCCTCCTTCCTATATGCTCACATGCATGTGACGGATCGGCTTCTATTCTGTTTATCTTTCTAGATCTATGTTATGTATATAAATAATTGACATGTAATAGTTTTGTTTCGATGTATGTTTATCTTATGCTTGTTATGTCGTTTAGACTTTGTCACAACAGGTTTGTGTTGTGTTATAAGATTTGATTTAACCAAAATGGTAATGATGTCCGGGTGTCGGACTAGTGGCAGTCGATGGTCAAAGGACCGCCAATGACATGCTTGATCAATTGTATTTAGGACGACTCATTGTTGGAGATGTCTCAAATTTGTACCATCGTTTGTACTTCATTTTATAATCATTATTAGATGTATTCATAATTAAATGAAATATATCCGCTTTTAATCAAAAAAGAAAAAAAGTTAATTGGGTAGGAAACAAAATGCCAAAAAATCTATTTTAAATTATATAATACGCCACAAATGAAAGAATTTATGACGTTACTCTATAATTTAACACGTAAGAATGATTTAATTATAAAAATAAAATATAAAACAAGTATGAATATAGTTTTTGATTTCTCCAACGTTCATGTATCATGAAGGAGTTCAAGGAATTATCTTCAAAAATCAAATATTAACTTTAGTATTTTATATGACACTAAATATAATATTTTATATGTATAATAACTATTAATAGGTTAGTTATTAAATATAATATTTTAAGATACTTATGCTTTTACGAAAAGATTAAATATTAACTATTAATTTGATTAATCTGACGGTTGAGATTAAATTGATTTTAAAATAAACTGGCAGTTGGATTATCAAAAAAACGCAAGAAGACTGAATTTGACGGTTATTTTGAGTTGAAATCTCATCCGTTGATTATTAATGATCAACAATTGAAATTGTATCTTACCATCTCACGAAAATATATACATCCTACTTAATCTTTTATCAATATTAATAATTGTAACTATAAAAAAAATCTATTGGTTCTTGAGCATAAACGTTGTATCATAACAACTCGAGTATATAGAGAATATGGACAACGCATGCATGATTTGTTCCATCAGATGTGTAACTGATAATGATCACACCGTAAATATCATGCGCACCTTCTTCATGACCTTTTGGCATACAGGACAGGTACCATCAGCCCTGAGAATCCTGCAAAAAAGTGTTTTACAGTTAGAAAGCATTAGCCAGAGTATAAGATGCAAAAAACAATGCTTGTCAAAAATGCAAGCCTCAAATCAATTGCACGAAACGAAAAGGATGGAAGTATCAAGCATGCTTGTCGGTAGTTACCGCGTTGCACAATCATAACATGCCACACAGTGGCTGCATGGAAGGAAGAAGCAGTCTCTAGGAGCATCATAACAAATCGCACAAAGGCGTTGAGTCATTGTGAGATTCTCATCATCCGCTGATAACTTTCCTTCGAGAGTGCTCGTCCCTGGGCAGTCTTCAAGGTCGTCATCGCCATTAGACAGGCAATCGTATGATGAGCCCCAGCTCATTAGATCATCATCTTTTCGGGTGAGTAGAGGAGCTCTTGAAGAGGCCATCTCCCCAAATCGAACACCAGATCTACTTTCCCGCACAGATTGGAATTTGTTCAGTAAGTTAAAAGCCAATAGCATGACCAAAGTCATTCCACCTATAATAAGATATTGATGAATAACTTAGCAAAGGGCGTTTCCAATTCAAGTAAATAAAATGGGATAACCTACCAACTCCAGCAACATAAGTGATCCATCTTGGTCCGTATGATAGCCTAACAACCCACTGCTGCTCATCACTAGTATCCTGGAAGATAAATAAATTGAGCAGTGAACCCAATGTTCTTCAAGGAGAGACCCAATTTGATACTCAACAAAGACTAAATACTTTGTATAAAAAATCAACCCCTCCTACGAGTTACTTTCTAATCCCCTTTTGAACATCTGATAAAAAGTTGGTACTTTATAAAAAGTCTAATGGAACATTTCGGAAGAATTATGTTTCTTACTTCGGGGGAATGAAGATAAATATAAAACCATTGATGGGTGAAAAGAGAGATAATGAGAGGTCAACAGCTGCAAGAAAGCTATACTCATCACATATGCCAGACAATTCAGTTGCATAATGGAAAAACCCTCTGAATTAATTAAAGGTCAAGAATGAATTTACGATTCTCCAGACTCTCCAAAGAAAGCAGATAAGTACCTGATCCGGACCAGGTGAGGTTAAGAGCGCTTCATTTCCTTTTGGAAAATATAATTGTAAAGTACAATCTCTGTGGTTCAAGGGGCAACTGTAGTAAGCACATGTGGTATCGTATTTTAATGCCTTAATACTAATATTCAGCTGCACCTGTTTATCATTAAGATAAGGATATTAATACCATGGATATGAATCAATGCACCATCGGCCACATGCAAAATTAATAATGACAATATATCATGAGAAGCTCATTCAATGAATGATTCTGTCACACTACAAGATGATGAAAAGAAAAAAATACCTTCACTGCATCAGAGTTCATATTACCCAACGCAGCATAATAATTTGCAGGAAAATAGATGTTTTGGCGGATTATACCCTTTCCTGTAGGAAAACAATGTCCCATACTATAGATTCACGCTTAGTACAGAATTCAATTATGTAGTGTGGAACAAGTAAGGCATACCATTCACAAGATTCCAAGACATAGTGGTATTAGGATAAGTTGGATCCTCCAGCCACTGATTCAGCCCTTCATTTCCTGAAATATATCACATAATACATGAAATTACAACCGTCTAAATTATTAAAAATAACTTAACATGCAGTTGTAAAAAATAGGCACTGCTTTTCCAGACATGTCGAATAGATATCCTGGTAAAATATATGTTATACAAAAGTCATTTTCCAAAAAACAATATTAATAGGATTATGCACCAACTAGAGAACGTAATCAGGCTTACGTATAGATACATGGAATCCTGCGATGATTGTCAAGTATAATTGAAAAAAAGAAAACTTTACAGAAATAAACCTTGGGCGATCACAAGATAAACAGAATAAGCACTCTGGACACTGTATGAAACAGTAATTTCTGCTCCTGTATTCAGATAATATACCCACTCCTGAAGTGGATGATACTTTATCAATAGAAAAGTATAAATGGATATCAAAAAATTAAATATGCAAAAAGTAGAAGATATTACCTCGTGTGAATATGCCTGCACGGATGTGTTATAAGCTTCATCCCAAGCAGTAACCACATCAAGTGTTGGAGTTTTATAAAAGCCATAAAGCATCAAGCCAGGCTTTGAATTATCCAACTCTCTCACCTACAAAGTCGGACACAACTTAACATTGGTATATCTTATCAACTAGACATCTAAAAAAAGAAAGGAAAAATAAGTACCTTGACATTTTGCACGAAAATGGGATTGGGCTGCAAAAGAAGGGAGCAATTCGGCCCTAGGGTTACGTTTTCAGAACCATAAACCCCTAAAATGAGAGTCATGGATACTGTTGTAACAAAAAGAGAGTCAATAATTCACCAAAAGCGTGCATATATGCCTATAGAGGAGCAGTTGAATTACCAAAAAACCAAAAGGTCACAAGGACGAGAATGCAGCTCCAAGTATCATCTCGAACGACAGTTGACTCATCATCATTGACCACTGCAGCATTATTACTGATTGTAATCGGAACATCTTCTTCCTCCTCCTCCCTCATCTCGATCGGGTTATTGACTTGGGCAGATGAATCGAAAGAAACTGGGATGGAGTCGCTGCGTACGCGAATCTCTTCCATTTTGAAAATCGATACGAAACCCTAGTTTGGGACGGAGAGAATAAATTAGTAGAGAGGGAGAATTCCATGAAGCTGCTGTGCTGTGCCTGATGATCTCCTCCACCGGAGAGTCGTCGTCCGAGTCTGACTGGTAGTTGAATTTTTAGGTAACAACACAACAATGGTTTAGAAAACGTGGGAACATCAATAATAATTTAACCAAAGTAAATAAAATTGAACAATATTTGTCCAATTATAAATAATGAAATTGTGGAACGAACAAGGTTTTAAAAAGATTCAACACTGATAACGTAGCAATTAGATGACTAACTATTAGACCGCTATTCTTTATACTTATTTAAGGCTCTATACTATTAGACTTTTAAAAAAATTAGTCATCTGATTTATTGGGTCGTAGGTTGATTGGGTTTACAGCCTGACAAGGCATATGATGTTGGGCCGAACATTTACAAATTCAGAGGAGGGCTCGACTTAGAATTAGGAGTGATCAGCAGTCCATTTAAAACTCTTTGACCTTGTTGTTGTTAGGTCATTCGACTATCTAAAACTCGCTTAAATTCTGTGTTTTTACTCAATCTTACTTACCAAAATATTTAATTCCATCTCACTTCTTCTGATCAGTGCAATCAGTAAGAAGTCCCGTTGTCGTATCTTGGGAAGCAAGTTGTCAAATCATACCCTGCACAAAGAGAGGCAATTACGCTTTAAGGAAATTGCCTAGCAAGCTTCGACTAATTTTGGTATAGTAATCTGTCAATTTCCTTACTGTTTTATTTATATTCAGATCTTGTTTTTATACATTGTGCCTAACAATCTTAAAGCGTAATTGTGGTTACAAACAGGTTCTGATCGATCAATTGTTACTATTCGTAGTCACTGTTTGATGTCAGGTTGAATAATCGACGCATGTATTTGATCTTTTGAGGCAGTAGATTAAGTTAAACATATAAACTCTCATTGCACATCGTCTTTAATAGTTACTGTGATTTAGCCCGAGCATGTTACTGTGTGTTTAGTAATTTGTTATATTTAATAGATGTTAGTGGCTTCTGTTGATAGAAACATGGGTTTGCTGCCGAAGCATGTGTGTCCTGAGACCATCATAATTTTGCTTAAAGGGTCAAGAACCCATGGGTTTGTCGTGGAAGCTGCAGTCTCTTAAGCGGCACCATAGATTCAAAGAGGAAACTTTTCCTGATTTTGTTGCAAGTTCATGTAAATCAACATCAATGTCATATTCGACTATATTAAACCTGAAACATCATGCAAAATAGTCAAATACCGACAAATGTTCGAGAAATCGAATCAAATTCATAAGTAATGGAGTAAATTATAAGTCGTAAATTCGACTTATCAGCGGGCTAGAAAAAACTATTTGCAAAAGGTTCGATTTCTACTTGAGGGAGTACAAATGTCGTGCAACAATTCAGGGATGTCGATATTAGCTCATCTCACCAGCCCATCAGATTGACCGACGATGATATATTCTCTACACTCCCTTAGGTATAATTAACTTATTAAATTACATAAATAAAAAATTTGTTAACTGATATTTACTTTTATTTACTTGATGTAGGCGGGTTTAAATGTGTGTTTTATGTCGATGACGAGCATGATGGCACTCGTAAGATGGTTGTATTTGTTCAAGTTTTTTGCGGGAGAATAGTGCATTATGTCACCGAGCCTAGTCAGCCGATCCCGCATCCAGTGGGGCAGTTAACCACTCTCATATATGCGGTGAATGCAATTGTCCCGTAGCCTAAGTCACTGATTAAAATTAACAAAAAGGTATGTTAATATGTTTTACTTCATTTATCTTTCTTAATGTTAATTTAATTTTAAACCCTTAATTTTCTTTACTATTTTGTTTTTCAAGCATTTAATGATTATAAATATGTGTTAATAATATCAAGTTGCGACAAACCTGAGATTGCACACTTAAGCGCACATTGTCAAATGTTATACCGACGAGCAATTCAGCAAGCTGTCACGATATCAATCTTTATAGCGAGTGAAGTGTATGGTGATGATGTCTGGGTTTACTTATATAAGGATGATATAGTTGAAGTCCTAAAGCTACAAAAGCTTGGAGATACGGCTTTAGAATTATACTTGAGGTATTGTTTTCATTCATCATGCATTGTTATCTGAAAAGTTTTTGAAATTAAAAGTTATTTCTAATTTAAATTGTTTGCGGTTATCTTTACAATGATTTTGTTCGCGTTGGCTTCAAGTTTGGATATTTAGACCATCATCCACGACAAATGTTAGAGACATTATCTCAAGGGTTTCCTTATTGACGTCTTAGTTGATAAATCCAGATAGCTCCTCCATTTTTTGCTATCTTCCATATTGTGATTCGATTGAGTAAGTATTCGACTAAATTTTATTTTTGGTTGTTTTTTTGCTACTTTTACATTTAACTTAACATTGTTTACACTATACTATTGAAAGAGTCATTGACTGCTGTGTATGTTTTTTCCAAGACAAAATCTAGTATATTGGCTAGATCCAATGGTTGGCTCGGTTCGATCTAATGTTCGACGCTCAATTGAAAAGTAAGTGTAGAATATTAAATTAGTGGTTTTCATATATAATTTCATAAATAAAGTGTCACTGAACATTGATAATTTTTGTACTCTAGGAACTTTCAAAATTATCAACTTATGAATGGATCATCTTCACAATTTTGTTCGACTATATGAATATCAGACAAGGTAATATAATTTATAGCAAATGTTTTATAATTAAACTTGGGATAAAATATACTAATATAACTTCTTCTTTTTGTAGTGTCCACAACAACCTTTCAGGGTAATCTTATGTGATTATTATTGCATATGATACGTTTGAGACGTTATAACATATGTCCAAAAAAATAATGGACAGCTTTACGACAATTTCAATGTGATAAACATGACCTATCCCACTCAAATTAAATTCATCACTTAATTTTTAGGCCTTCGATTCGCAAAAAAGGAAAATTGAAGCAGCATATCAGTAAATCAAGATATTGGGAACATTTGATTAATTACGGGCCGTCAATGTAAATATTTATCTGAGGAGAAACTGACAGCCTATCTTTCCTCGACTGAATCCTTTACCTATCAAAATTAATGTTTAATGTCGTCCATCGGTTGCCAGTTTGCCACCGATATGGTTTGTTGAAAACCCCCACTATGTTTGACAGGTTGTGAAATTTTGTACTTCATTATAGTCACTGCCATTAACTCATTGATTGTTGGAAGACGTGTCATTGTGACATTCACATGGAAGAGAACAATTCTTATTTTGGTGAAATAGAAGACTCCTGACACGACATTCGTCATCATTGTAAATAATGATTATTTAAGACAATATTGAAAGTCTTTTAGATTGCATTGAGCTTTTAAGAAGTGCAGATTTGAGAATGACAAAAACGATTTGTGTAGTCTAAAAATAAACCCAATATAGATTTAAATATTTAATATTAGGTCAGTTGTTACTCCCGGGTGTTCGGAAATGACGGTTATTTGGCCAGATTTGAGAACGAATTAAGTTTTAGATTGACAAATAACTTCTTGTGGGACGGAAAAACATCATGTCAATCGTTGATTTGTATTAATTCAACGATTGATATTGATAATCATCAATCTCGACTGTCCGTGCATTTTGCTAATTCAACCACCTATTTTTATTCAAAATTAATTTAATATCAACCGTCAGAGTAATCAAAACTAACGGTTGGCATGATTTCCTCATGTCTTATAAATTTTTTAAATGATATTTTATTTGTAACATCATTTTAACTCATTTTTACTGTATTTATAAAGTATATAATAGTGAAATGAGAAAAAGTTCAGAGAAAAAAATGAATATATCTTTAAATAGTGTAAGTCGCGCGCTTAAGCGCCATCCATTTTCGGGGCTAGTTGATTCGGCAAGTGAGTTATTACACACTCCTTAGCGGATTTCGACTTCCATTATCACCGTCTTGCTATCTTAATCGCCAACACCCTTTGTGGGATCTAGGTTAGTGCGTAGTTGGGCAGCGTAACTCGGCTTCTGGTTCATCCCGCATCGCCAGTTCTGCTTACCAAAAATGGCCCACTTGGAGCTCTCGATGTCGTGGCGTGGCTCAATGAAGCAGCTGCGTTGTCTCTAATCATTGGCTTTACCCGATAGAACTCGCATGCGAGATCCAGCTATCCTGAGGGAAACTTTTAAGGGAACCAGCTACTAGATGGTTCGATTAGTCTTTCGCCCTATACCCAAGTTAGACAAACGATTTGCATGTTAGTGTCGCTGTGGGCTTCCACCAGAGTTTCCTCTGGCTTCGCCCTGCTTAGGCATAGTTCACCATCTTTCCTGTCCCGACAGGCATGCTCACACTCAAACCTTTCTAAAAATATGGTGCGTAATGAGCAAGTAGCGCATAAGTACTTTGAGGTAAGATTTAGTCTATAGTCTGCTTGTTCAGGGACGAACAAGAGTAAGTGACGAGCACGTCGTTGAGTGCTGCAAATTTGTCCCGGCTCTCCTACTAGTATAGTCTTGGTAAGCTGGGGTCGAATCCACAGGGAACGGTGAGAAATCGTCTTTCAACTACAAACTAAGATTGGGGTTGTGAGTGAAAACAATTAAAAGAAAAGAAAACTGTTGCGCAAGTACAACTGGCGCACACACAGACAGCAAGTATAAAAGATGTAAATAAATATGCAAGAGATGATCTCGGTTCAGATTCTTCCCTATGAATTTCTATGTTTATCCTCGGTCACTAAAGGTACATGATATAAGTCCACGCCGGTTAAGGTCCTGTCACAGCTTAATAACCTACACATACATTCCGGTCCAGGTCCGTATGATATTATTATTCAGTTCTAGTCTAGTCAACCACGAATCCGGTCAAGGAAGCTATCGACTATTCTAGTGTTACTCCTATCATTCACAGTCACGTACTTCTGATAGTTTAACTATAGATAATAGATTCTACAACTAAGTCTGCGGTGCAAGGCTTCGCTTAATCGCCAAATCTAATTATCATGCAATTGAGTTTGGAATAATAATACTAAACTTAATCATGCAAATTAAGAACAAGACCTCAAAACATATAATTCATAGATTCAAATCCAAACCGAGTTCAGTGAGTTTAGCTACTCATACTGAATGAATACATCTCAAGAATAATTATGTGACAACTAAAATAACAAGACAAATCTGATGTGGTGCGTCGGCAGGCTCGCGTGACAGCTCGCGCGCACAAGCTCGCCGGAATTCTGCTCTCTCTCGTCTGCGCCGTGTCCAGCTCTCTAAGTACGCACACTTGTGATTTTCATGAAGCTTTATATTTATAGTCTTGCCTCCTAGGGTTTCCACGAATATTTTGGCAAGAATATCTGTAGGAAATCTTCTTTATCTCTAAAAATTAGCTTAGGAAATATTTAATCTCCAAAAACCGAACTTAGAAATATTCTTTGCGCGTGATGACGTCATCGCTCCGGATATCTCGCTGTCTGCTGACGTCACCGTTTTGCTGTCTTCTGCGCGACCCGCACTCGCACGCCATACTGCTCGCGCGCTAGTGGTCTTTTGTCTTTGTTGTCACCTTGTTGTCTTTTTGCTCGAGATTCAGCCTTCTTGTTACATTTTTATTCTAACTCTTCTTTTAAACCTGAGATACAAAACTACACCAAAAGCGTAATCTTATACTGGAATATGTTAGAATATAAGCAATGTAAATGACTTAAAGTAGCGTACAACTGCGCTTTATCAGTAAGTATGGGGAATTTGATAATGCACATTCGTATGATGTTTATTATCCTTTACACTATGCTTGTTTGTATATTTTCTTGTATAAGATTATGCTTTTGGTGTAGTTTTGTATTTTATGAGCTGAGGATGAATGTGCGTTAAAGATACATGTTTTAGAAGCTTATTTTACAACAAGGAACAAAGGTAAAGATTGGTGAAGGATTGCGCAGAACACAGTCATTTTGACCAGTTGCGCGCAACCAAGGTCACACACATACACAAGGATCGTGCGTCATATATGATGACATTAGCACGCAGGAAGATGATGTCAGCAACACGCAGAATATTTACTATGCAAGTTTTTAGGGATAAACATAGAAATTCAAGATTATCTATTTCCAAATTCAAACTTAGAAACCCTAGAAGCTCCATATAAATATGATGTGTTAGCTGAGCAACACATGCAATTTTAGAGAGACGATCGAGAGACAGATGCTGTCACTCCAAGGATCCGCGCGAGCTGTGATGAGTAAGTAGAGAATTGACGCACAATAGAAGGCTGACGCGCAGATTGAACACCTCTGCTAAGCTTTTCTTCGTTTCTACTGTTTTGACTTGTTGTTTACACGCAAACTTTGGGATGTTTAGTAAAAGCATGTCTTGCTAACTTGCTTTATCAGTTTAGACTTAACCTGTGAACATTATGTTTTGAGGTTTTGCTCCTAATGCTTGACTAGTTTAGTATTAATATTCTAAGCTTATTGCATGATTGCTAGGTTAGATAATTAAGCGAAGCCTTGAACCGCAGACTTAGTTATAGAATTTACCATCTATTGTTAAATGAATCATATGGACATGACGACGAATGATTAGGAGTAACGGCTAGGATTGATTATCACTACCTTGATCGGATTGTGATTGTTTAGACTAGGTTGAATATTAGTATCACATAAACTCTGAATGGAATATGTTTGTGGATTATTAAGCCCTGATCGGACCTTAATTCACTTAAAATGTTAGTCATAGATCATTAGCAATCAATTATAAGCATGTGTTCAACAGGTAAAGTCTAAGCTAATAGCATCTCATAACTTGTTAACAACTCTTCTTTTCAATGCGCCAGTTTACCCTGTCACGCATTCCTTGTTTTTGTTTTTTGATTTTCACAAACATAGTCAACCCCAATCTTGCTTTTTATTTACAGAAGAAGACCCTTCTCACCGTTCCCCGTAAATTTGACCCCGTACTTACGGTAGCTATACTTGTAAGAATCGGGGATAAGTTTGTAGCACTCAACGACGTGTTGTCAAATTTTGGCGCGGTTGCTGGGGAACGCAGTAAGAATCGAAGGACGTATGGATAACACGCCTGACCGGCTTGTGGTATAGCGAATAAATATTCGGACACGCAACTCAAAAGAATTTATAGAACTAGGGGTGACCTAGTGTCGAACCCAAGGGAACAGTGGAGTTAAGTTATACTTTAAAATCGATTACGAGCTTTCAAAATAGTTCTAAAGTGTTTTATTTATTTTAAAGGCAATATTATTTATTCTAAAGGCAATAATTAAAGAAAAGGATTTGTTATCAAATATTAAAGACTATGACAAGGATGAGAATCCTCCACTAATACTTATGGTTTCACTCGAGCAAGATATAGATTATAGTTATCAATTTCCTTCTTGATGACAATTTAATATAGAACGTATAGTTATATGATAATATGAATCCTCACTCCCGTGTTAGATTTATATTATAGAATTTAGACTGAGTAGCATTAGCATACGAATCGTCACTCCCGTGTTAGATTCGCACGTAAACATCTACTCGACTAGCTTCATTCCTCCCGGTGTTTTCACTAAACTGTCCAAATACGCTTATTAATACATTCATGCACCAAATATACTCGCTGCTCCCGCTTTGTTAATATACTCGATCTAATGGTTGTATTGATTCTAAAATAGTCTAAGTTCACCTCCCGGTCCTTCCCTAGAAAATACTAATCGACCTACTCTTCTAGACGTTTTGTCAGGACACCTAGACGTAGTGCTCGGGTATGATTCAACACACATAATAGTCATACAAGAATTGATTCATATAAATTAGATAATCATGTTCTAGTTATTCATAAGCATTAGGGATTCATCAAATCCCCATCATAAGGAAACTACTCACTCATCTCGAGTGATAATGCAAACATGTTCAAACGATGTAAATAAAATGATTGTAAATAAAACAAGAGTAAAGTTTAGAAATTCTCAGTGGTTGATGATCCACGGTCGAGCTCCAAGCTGCTGCTATTCTCCTCGTTATCTCGAGTACAAAATTAGGTTGAATGATCTTCTGTAATTTAAACGGTCTTTCGAGCTCTCTCGGCTATCTTTTTCTTCACTTGGTTACTCGACTTCTATCTCAATCACTTTCTTCTCTAGGGTTTTCGGCCCCCTAGGCAGCAACCCTCTTTGAGTCTCTTGTGATGCTTTTGTAGTGAAGTGTAATCAAAGGGTTGAGTGGAATGAAAGGTCTTCCTTATCCTCTCGTCATAAATGGTCGAGTAAATGGAGAGTTTAGCTTATCCACTTGTATTAAATCATCGAGTAAGTGGAAGGTCTAGCTTCTCCACTTGTATTAAGTCTTTTATTAAATGGTCGAGTGAATGAAGAGAATCCATACGAAGGGTCTTGGTCACGTGATAACTTGCTCGAGCAGTGTGTTTACTCGGTCGAGTAACATGAGTCTTTGGCTTGCTTTAGCTCGAGTCAGGTACTTTAATACATTCGGTCTAAGAATTGCAGAAATGCTCCCAATTATGTCTAATTTAGGCCGAATTCACGTGCTTTTCCTCATATTTCCATTTATGCTCCTTCGTAAGGCTGAAATCGTGCTTTTGACCTGAAACATCAATCAAAGTATCAAAAGTAATATATTTTACGTTATAATCATAGGAAATAAGCATTAAAGTTGGGGCTTAAAATAGACATTTCTAACACTGATCAAATACCCCACACTTAATCCTTGTTCGTCCCGAACAAGTATTAAGCTTATTTCTTACTCCTGAGATTTGTAAAGTTATTCTAATCCTAGTTCACTGTCGTAGAAAATCACGAATGCATTTAGCATATGCATTAAGCCTTTAAACCTCTAGGCTTCCCTAGCGGACGAGTTTTAGTCTCGTGAGAGTTTTCAGATAACGGAATACTCACAAATCCTATAAGCACATCATCCATTTATCGTTTTCATTTACATAGCTAGTCAATTTAACAAACATTCTTTTGCAAGATTCTTTAATAAAAACACTTTAAAGTATAGCTGATCATTCATGGCATGAGAAATCATTGAATATCACTCCAAAATCACGATAGTCATAAATTTCAATGTAACTCGAGCAATAAGAAACTAACCTTGATTTGTCCTTTCTCTTCATTTCGAACTTACACCGAAGATCACAAAGTAAAGCACAATTTTCAAGAGGAGTTTCACCGAACCAATCACCTATGCTAGCAAGGGCTAGTCCATAAGGTCAAGGTCAAGAATTCTTGCCCAAGAATTAGACTACACGTCATAATCCATAAGAGTAGAGGAATTCCGGATGATTACATATTTCATGAATATTTCTCTCAAAAGCATGTCATGCCTACGTACATAAGTACAAGGATCGTCCCTAAGAAATTCTCAATCTTATCGCTCGACAGCTTCACTCGAGTCGCCACATTATTTAGGCAATATCAAGGACTTAAGTGGGGAAACAACTTATTTTTTTATCAAAGCAGATACTTTCAAGGGGAAATAAAATTTATTTTCTTTCCTAACCCTCGGCAAATGCCTTATTTTTGTTTTGTCAAAGCAGATACTTTCAAGGGGGAAATAAATTTTATTTTCTTTCCTAACCCTCGGCAAATGCTCGACTTTATCGGATAACCCCACACTTAAGACTTGACTAGATGCCAAAATATTAACTCGGGTGTTACAACAAATGCAACATATATTACGAGATATGCTTAAGTCACCTAAAGGCAATACAATAACTTTATGAAATATTATTCATGTTTTGTTCAAAAATTTCCTCTATTAAATTGGATAAAACTTTGCTTTTCTCAAGGTGTTATGTCAAAAATTTCTAAGAAAAATCAAACTAGGCAAGCTCTTATGTTAAGTCACAAGAAATGAATTTTCTATCATGAAAATCATTCAATTCAAAAAATTTCGATTCATGAGATTCTCAGCAAACATTTTTAATCTAAGTGCTCGATCTTGTTTAGCATGTTTAATTGACATTTTTCAAAGCGTTTTTCATTTAAATAGTAGAATGTATGCAAATTTTGAAAAAGTATGCAATGTATATATCATGAAAATTTGTATGCATACTACTCCCCACCCCACACTTAAAAATTTGCTTAGTCCCTAAGCAATAAATTAAGATTAAGGTGTAGAGATACTTAGCTGGTTGTCGAGTATTTCGTTCTTGACATTATTCTTCGTATCCTGACTTTCCAATGTGCTGCACATGTATCATTCTTGCAATGCTAACAAAGATTTGTCATTATATAACAAACAAAGCAAATTAAACATGATAGATAATCAAGTTAAAATGTTCAAACAAGTGCAAATGTCAAGTACTCGATCAATCTATGTTCGAGTAGTGAAAGTTGGTTTTTGTATGGATTGTGTTGATTGTTCGTTTGAGAGATATCGGGTGTTTCTCGTGGATAGGAACTTGTTAGTTGTCACCTATGTTATCTTCTGCATCTACGAATTCTTCATCTTCTTGAACGTAATCTTCGGTCGAGTGATGCAATATAGGTCGAGGTGGTGTTCGGTATCCTTCACACGAGGTGTGAGTGAACAATGTATTCATCATTTCTCCTTGCCAAATAGTAATGTCGGTATACCAACTAGTGATGTCCTTTGCCTTGCAATCAGATTTCTAGAATTCCTTAAATGTTCATCAAGGGAATTGGTCTCGGGTGGTGGTGAGTCGTGACTAATATCATTTTTGTCCTCGTTTTCGGGTAAGATAATAATATCTCCTCCGCTGAGTTTTATCTTCTTAACAAGTCCACGACTTAGTAGCTCGACCTCCCCTAGTATTTGTTTCGACAATACCTTTCTCGGGTCGAGTGAAAATCCTACATGCTTAGCAAGCATGCTAACAAAATGTCCTCCACCAATATACAATCCTTTGAATGATTTCAAGTGACATTCTTCAAGTGTCCTAGTGATGCAAGTGAGCACATCGAACGGAAGATCTTCGTGCATACAACACATTATATCCAAATCATCCTTGTTCACGAATCTTCCCTTATCACTACGAAGGTATAGGCAAGTAGCTATGAGACGATGTATAAACTTCCATTCCGAACTTCTAATCTTTGTAGCCGTGCTACCCGACTTATAATCCATACTACCGTTTGTGATTTCTCTCCAAACAATGTTCCTCATATTCTTAGTGATCGGTAAACATGGTTCGCAATGTTCCAAACCAAATGCAATTCTTAAATCATCACTAGAGAGAACAAAGTCCTTGTTTCCCAAACGAAATTTCCATTCTTTCACAACTTCTACCTTTTGTCCTCTTAACTCGACCACTCGCGGGTTGTTTGGCGAGGATTGCTAATTTCCTTAACAAGCGGGTTGTTTGGCGAGGATTGCTAATTTCCTTAACAAGCTAAAGTCCAATTCGCGGAATTCAGTGTATCTCTCGGGTAAAATAAATTGACAACCGATGGCTATGCTAGTGATCAATGAAGTACATCCCATGTACTGTGAAGAGTAGTATGCCTGCTGCATACCCTTGAACATGGTCGTGAACGCACCAAACCAATTGATTGGTTCATCTTGGTCGAGTGCCCACATAATGTTCAAGTCCTCTCGGGTAACTACATCAACAGTTTCGGGTTGGCAATTTATATTCGTAGCAATCAGACGATGCACGTATTTCCAAACAGGATTCTTAATAGAAGATGGTGAAGGATAGTCTCCAATGAAGTCTTGGCGGCTAATGTCTTTCCAAATCTGAATTCTTTGTTGTTCCGTAGCCAAGTGACAAAGTCCTCCTTCAGGAAATCCAAGATGTCTATATGCTTCTTGTCGAGTCCAATAAAAATCCAAATCTTGAATTCTGAATTTCCATCCATCATAATCATGCAAAACCATCTCCTTCAACAGGTTCAAAGAAGCAATGAACTCATAGACAAGTTCCTTATAGCATTGCTTGTTGAAAACAACATCACATCGAGTGAAGCTCGGTAAACATGTCATAAACTTTGGCACTAATGCCAAGGCTTTGCATTGTCTTGTCATGAAGGGCTATCGAGCTCACCAAAGGCTTGAGTCGGTTTGCATCTTCAGCTAATCTTTCATAGGTTCGTGCATGGTCTATGTTGTCAAAATTTGGTGGGTAGGATGGGTCATAGGTGTGAACAAACTCAACTTGAGTTCTTCTTTGGGAGGGTGCATTGGTCTTTTTGGCTAGTAGGTTGGATTGAGACATGTTGCTCGAGTATGTAGATTGGTCGAGTTGAATGGTGAATATACCATGATACTCGATCGGTTTTTATATTCTAATGAGGGTAGCTCTAAGGTCACTCGAGTAGTAACTTTCCTAATAAAGTGTGATAAATATTAGTATATCAAAGGTTTCTATTAATGGAATATTAAATCAAAGATTTAATCAAAGATTTAATATATGGAAGTTTGGAAAATTTATTAGGGTTACTCGAGATATTTTTGTTTAGGAAAGAATTGGGCCGAGTGCTCGAGTGGGCTTTGTTGAAAATCTGATTTTTCTAGTTTGGGTCGAGTTGTTTAAGTGTTGTGGGTTACTCGACCGAATGATCCATAGATTCGGTCGAGTGAAGCAATGTCCTTTTTGCTTCACTTTGCGCTCTTAAAACTTGGCGATTATAAGGGTAAATGTCAATAGAAAATAAGTACGCGCAAGTTCAAGGTTCAAACAACAATGTACCGCAAACGGTACGAAAAAGTTCTCAAAAACAACACAAATAAACAACAAAGAGGCTTTCCTAGCACTCTTCCCACTCGAAGCTAGTTCCTTCGTTCATTTTCTTCTTTCCTTTCCGGTCAGCACGCTTAGGCATTTCCTTTGACACAAACCCACTCTTTGCTCCTCCTATCCATCAACGTCATCGTGACCAAACGGGTGTCGAGTGGTCTAAAATCTCCTTTGCCTTCAAACAAAATATGAGCGTTCCGCGAGGCAAGTGATAAAGATGAGCAGCCGAGTGCCTTGCTCTTTTCCTTGGGTTGATCATCTTCTTGAAGCGCTCGGTGAAGACATAAAACCAATCAATGGAGTCTCCTCGCTCCATGAAGTACATTAAATCCAAATCTTCCCGAGATACTCGAGCACCTTGGTCAACACGAGTGTTGATGTTTGTAGAAATAATACGATGGATGTATTTCCATACTCCATCCGTTAGGCACTTGGGTGAGCAATTAGGGTCATACTCGCGCATACCGGTTAGCTTCCTCCATACTTCCAATCTCATCTCATCCGTACAAAACGGAATAACACCTCCGGGAGAGAACCATTCTCCATCCATATACTCCATCTCCTCGAAAACTTGTGTGTTAATCTCAAACTCCCACGATACACATTCATTCTCATAATAAAACGGTTCAAAGCTTGAGAAGAACTCGACCACAAGATTGTGATGTGTCGGTTGTCCCATCAAATACTCACATTCGATCAAGCCGGCATTGATAAATATATTGTCCACAATCTCATAAATTCCAAGCTCGATCAAAGTAGGTTTGTGAGGTGCAACGGAGCTTACCACTTCCTTCTTGCTCGAGCCAAAGAAAAGTTGAGTAAGCCGTGGCTCTTGAAATGGTTTCCTAAAGCTAAGTTGCGAGCTCGGGTTGAAAATCGTCCATCTCCTTGCGAGGGTCTTGGTTCTTCCCATGCTTGATCCTTGTCCACTCGACATTGTTGAGTTGAATTGAGGTTGGAGGTTGGTCGAGTGAATCAGTGGGTTAGTGATTTTGATTTTGAGAGTGAAGGTGAAGCGGTCGAGTAGGGTTGGTAGAGGGAAGGTTGGTCGAGTGATGTTTTAGGGTTTAAATTGTTTAATCTATATTAATTTGGGTGACGTGACTCGGTCGAGTTGGTGGTTTACTCGATCGAGTGAAAGAATTTATCCTCGGAATTTTCCCAATTAATATTCTACCCCACATTTGCATTTTTCCTAATCTAGAAAGCAATATAGTGCGGAAAAATAAATGCGGCAAAATAAATACTCACTGGCCTAGATTAACGTCCTGGCAAGGACGTAGCCGTGTCTTCTAATAAAGAAACACACTCGAGAAGTCCTTTGCTAGGATCCCTTCTCGAGAGGATATGCTCCACTTCTTAGTTACCCGACCTCATAGAGATCAAGTTGCTCCACTAGATAGCATTTGTCTCCAGCATGATAAATCTTCAGTCTATGTCCGTTGACCTTAAATGTGTTTCCTTCTTTGTTTAATAATTCCACGTGTCCGTCGTCAAAAACCTTAGATATCTTGAATGGTCCGGACCACTTGGAACGTAATTTTCTCAGAAAATAATCTCAACCTAGTGTTGTAGAGTAGCACTTCGTCTCCTACTACGAATCTCTTCTCAATGATATTCTTATCGTGCCACTTTTTAGTTTTCTCTTTGTAGACTTTCGCGCTTTCGTAGGCGTTTAGGCGTATCTCCTCGAGTTCATATAATTGAAGAATACGTGTTCCCTTGCAACTCTAGCATCGAAATTCATCTTCTTGATAGCCCACATGGCTTTGTACTCGATCTCTACTGGCAAGTGACAAGCTTTTCCAAAGATAAGTTTGTATGGAGACATACCAATAGGGGTCTTGTAGGCTGTCCTATAAGCCCATAGTGCGTCATCTAGCTTCGACGCCCATTCCTTCCTTGCCCCTGAAATAGTCTTTTCTAAAATAGCTTTGATTTCTCTATTCGAAACTTCTACTTGACCACTGGTTTGGGGATGGTAAGATGTCGAAATCTTGTGATATACTCCATGTTTTCGAAGCATCTTCTCAAGTTGTTTCTCTTTAAAGTGCGTCCCATTGTCACTAATGATAGTTCGAGGTACACCATATCTAGGAAAGATGACCTTCTTGAATAATTTCTTTACGGACTTGGCATCGCATGTGGGTGTGGCTATGGCTTCTATCCACTTAGACACATAGTCAACCGCTACTAGAATGTACTTGTTTCCGTAAGATGAAGGAAAAGGTCCCATGAAATCAATTCCCCATACATCAAAAATCTCTACTTCGAGTATACCCTTCTGAGGCATCTGATCTCTCATTGAGATATTCCCCGATCTTTGGCAAGCGTCGCACGATTGAACATACTTATGAGCATCTTTAAAAATAGTTGGCCAATAGAATCCCGACTGCATTACTCGAGCGGCTGTTTTGGATGTGGATCCGTGTCCTCCCGAGAATGAAGAATGACATTCGCGTAAGATTCTATGTTGATCTTTTTCTGCTACACACGTACGATATATGCCATCGACTCCTAACTTATAAAGATAAGGTTCGTCCCAATAGTATCGAGTAGCGTCTCGGAGAAATTTCTTCTTTTGTGCATACGTGATTTCTTGTGGTAGTGTTCCACAAACAAGATAGTTCACAAAATCTGCGTACCAAGGGTCTTTGTATTGAGCTGAGTCTATGGATAGCAAGTATTCTCCTAGGAATGAATCCTTGATAGGGTCTCCACTTCCTTTATCCTCTAAGGTAGTCTCGAGTCTAGATAAATGGTCGGCTACTACGTTCTCGACTCCTTTCTTGTCTCTGATCTCTATGTCGAACTCTTGCAATAAAAGGATCCATCTAATAAGTCTTGGTTTTGCGTCCTTTTTGTTCATAAATATTTGAGTGCTGCGTGATCCGAGTAAACAATGGTCTTTGATCCAACGAGGTATTGTCTGAATTTTTCGAATGCGTAAACTACCGCTAACATCTCCTTCTCGGTTGTGGTGTAGTTTTCTTGGGTTGCATCGAGTGCCTTGCTCGTGTATTGAATGACATGAAGACGTTTATCAACTCTCTGTCCGAGGCATGCTCCAATCGCTCCGTCGCTTGCATCGCACATTAGTTCGAACGGTAAATCCCAATTTGGTGCTCGAACGATCGGGGCGGTTGTGAGTAACTTCTTTAACGTCTCGAACGCTTCATGACATTTATCATCGAACACGAACTTAACATCGTTAGCGAGAAGGTTTGTGAGTGGTTTTGCTATCTTCGAGAAGTCTTTGATAAATCTTCTGTAGAATCCGGCGTGTCCGAGAAAGCTTCTAATACCTCGTACATCCTTAGGCGGTGGTGAGCTTCTCGATCACCTCGATCTTGGCTTTGTCGACTTCTATTCCTCGTTTTGAAACTAGTGTCCGAGCACTATTCCTTCTTGAACCATAAAATGACATTTCTCCCAGTTTAGAACTAGGTCCATCTCAATGCATCGAGCTAGAACTTTGGATAGATTCGATAAACAATCGTCAAACGAGTCCCGTAAACTGAAAAATCATCCATAAAAACTTCCATAGTCTTCTCGAGGTACTCGGAGAAAATGGACATCATACACCGTTGAAAAGTTCCCGGAGCGTTGCATAACCCGAAAGGCATTCTTCTATACGCGAACGTTCCATATGGACATGTGAACGTGGTCTTCTCTTGATCCTCGGGGTGGATAGGTATTTGGAAAAATCCACTATACCCGTCGAGGAAACAAAAGTACTCGTGCCCGGAAAGTCTTTCCAACATTTGATCCACGAATGGAATAGGGAAATGGTCTTTTTTAGTTGCTTTATTAAGTTTTCTATAATCGACACACATCCTATATCCGGTTACGGTTCTAGTGGGGATTAATTCATCATTTTCATTTTTAACTACGGTTAATCCTCCTTTCTTTGGAACGACGTGGATTGGGCTAACCCAATCTGAATCGGGGATCGAGTATATGATTCCTGCATCTCTAAGTTTTGTTATTTCTTTCAGAACAACTTCACCTAATTTGGGATTTAGTCTCCTAAGAAACTCCCTAGATGGTTTTGCGTCATCGCATAAACGAATCCTATGCATGCATACGTCGGGACTAATTCCTTTTAAATCATCTATAGAGTGTCCTATAGCATCTTTATGTGTACGTAAAACATGCATGAGTTTCATAGTTTCATCTTGATTTAGCAAAGCACTTATGATACGGCGAAAATTTTTCTGAAACTAAAAATTCGTACCTTAGATTTGGTGGAAGAGGTTTCAATTCCTGACCAAATTCATTACCTTTGCTCGAGTTGCTTATGATTGAATGGTTACACTTAAGTTCCTGCTCGGTCAAATTCTGCTCGATCAAATTCTGCTCGACCGAAAATGACTCGGTCGAGTACTCGGTTTCATCCATGAGATTCGACATATTTTCATCTTTCTTTCCTTCACTTTCAAGAATGTTAGCGCGGAAATATCAACTATATCACTATTTGAAATATTAGCATCAAACAAATCACAATCCAAAGAACAAGTAGGTGCTTTCATCATTTTAGAAAGATAAAATTTTACCTTGTCCTCACCTAGGTCCAACTCGATTGAACCATCGCCACAATTTATCAATGCCTTGACTGTGTTTAAAAATGGTCTTCCCATAATAACAGGAATTTCGGCATAAGGGTTATCATCCATTTCTAACACATAAAAATCCACAGGAACATAGAATTCTCCAATTTTAACAGGCATATCTTCTAACACACCAATTGGTACTCGTTTAGACCTATCAGCTAGTCTAAGAATTAAAGTGGTGCTAGAAAGTTCTCCTATTCCTAATTTTTCATATAAGATAAATGGCATTATGGAAACTCCTGCTCCTAGATCACATAAGGCATCATCAATATTTATATCTCCTACGACGATCGGTATAGTGAATGAACCATAATCTTTTTGTTTCTTAGCATCTTACGTTATTACGGCACTAGAATTAGGTCCTAAGGCAACATGGTCTACATCACATAATTCACGACGATGAGTTATAATATCTTTTAAGAATTTAGCATAGGTGGGCATTTGAGAAATTACCTCTGAAAATGGTAGAGTGATGCTAAGCTTTCCGAGAATTTCAGCAAACTTCTTGAATGCGGCTGTTTCTTTTACCTTCTTTTGTCTGTTTGGGAATGGAAGTGGTGGAACGTAAGGTGGTGGTGCTACGTAAGGCGGCTCACTTTCCTTGTCCGTGGCTTCCTCTTCCTGCTCGGGCTGCTGAGTGTTACTCGGTTCATCTTGCTCGGCTGAATTTGTTGTGCTTTCTTTGGTCTTGGTCCTTCAAGCTCCTTACCACTCTTCAAAGTGATAGCGCTTAAGTCGGCTGAGTTTATTTCGGGTTGAGAAGGAAGTTTTCCGGGATTCCTTGAATGCGTTGAAGCGAGTTGCGCAAACTGTGTCTCAAGCATCTTCTGTTCGGCTTTCCTTGTTGGATTCCCGAAGATATTCTGAATGTCTTTGCTCTGTTGTGCTTGAGTAGCTATCATTGAGTCATTAGTTGCGCTAAGGTGGTTCCTCGGATTTCTTGTCTTCCTTCCTTTGGTTGAAATTTGATTTGTGCTCGGGCCGTAGTTCTGACTCGAGGCTTGGTTGCTCGGGTAGTCTCCTCTAGCTTGGTCTCGTGAGTATTGAGACTTACCTGGGTTTTGGTTATTGTACCCTTGAGTAGGGTATGGTGGTTTCGAATCGAGTAGAATCTAGTCTGCCTTTGTTGAGGGGGTACGTAGGATCCTTGTCCTCGAGCTATGTAGCTAACGTCTTCTCCTCCTTTAGGTCCGTAACCTTCTTCAGTGTGCTCGCTAACCTCGTAGACGTTCGATTGTGTTTTCTTCTTATCTAAGTTAAGGTTAGAAAGGGCTTGCACTAAAGAGTTAACGGTTTTTGAAAGGTTATTAAAGTCGGCTTTCGTGACTGAATTCGTACTCGGCTCAAGTTCCTCCTTCTTTAGATGGTTTCGATCTCCACCCCATTGGTGGCTGTTCCATGCGAGTTTCTCTATAACCTTGAATCCTTCGCTCGCGGGTAGTCCCATGATGCTTCCTCCGCTTCCTTGATCCATGCGTAATCGACTATTCTCGTCCATTCCATCGTAGAACATCGACAACAATTCCCATTTGTTATATCCATGATGAGGACATTCACGTTGAAGTCCTTTGAATCGTTCGTACGCTTCATGAAAAGATTCATTGTTGCTTGAACAATTTGTTAATTCTATCCCTAATACGTTTTACCTTTGCAGGGGAAAATATTGGTTTACGAAAGCTTGGGCTAAGGCGTCCCATGTCTTGAATGTGTTTGGCTCGTGTCCTTGAAGCCAATCTTTCGCTCCATCGGTTAAAGAAAATGGAAATAGCTTCATGTAAACTATTTCTCGAGGTACTCCTGCAAATTTATACGTACGGCAATAGTTCAGTAAAATTATTAAGATGAACGTGAGGGTTACCGTATCCGTCGAATGATTCACTCTTGATCATTTGGATGAGTCCTCCTCGAAGTTCAAAGTCGTATCCTTCTTCATTGGAATGCGAATGGAGAATCATAACTTCCAATGGTTGGAGTTATGTAATACTCGGCTGGTTGCTCGACCTCAGCCCCTGCTCGAGCTGCTCCTTGCGGTCGAGTTTGATTTTCCATATCGGTCGAGTAAGTTGATTTGTTCTCGGTTTCTTGGTATTGTCCAAGGAAATTCCACGAAGTTGAGGTTAAAGGTCTAGAAGATCTCGAAGAGCTAGAACTTGAATTTGTGACGTCCACTTGCACCTTTTTCTTCGCTTTAGAGTTTGATTGCATTCACCTACAAAAAGATGAATTTTAGTAATAGCTAGAAAAATAAGCAAATGAAAGTTTTTATTTTACTATTATTTTTTTATATATTTTTTATTTAGGATTTCGAGTGACTCGAAAGCTAGAACTAAAAATTAAACTAGTGAAAGATTTTAAAAACTAAAAACTAAACACCGTTCCCCAGCAACGGCGCCATTTTGACCGGCTTGTGGTATTGCAAATAAATATTCGCACACGCAACTCAAAAGAATTTATAGAACTAGGGGTGACCTAGTGTCGAACCCAAGGGAACAGTGGAGTTAAGTTATACTTTAAAATCGATTACTAGCTTTCAAAATAGTTCTAAAGTGTTTTATTTATTTTAAAGGCAATATTATTTATTCTAAAGGCAATAATTAAAGAAAAGGATTTGTTATCAAATATTAAAACTATGACAAGGATGAGAATCCTCCACTAATACTTATGGTTTCACTCGAGCAAGATATAGATTATAGTTATCAATTTCCTTCTTGATGACAATTTAATATAGAACGTATAGTTATATGATAATATAAATCCTCACTCCCGTGTTAGATTTATATTATAGAATTTAGACTGAGTAGCATTAGCATACGAATCGTCACTCCCGTGTTAGATTCGCACGTAAACATCTACTCGACTAGCTTCATTCCTCCCGGTGTTTTCACTAAACTGTCCAAATACGCTTATTAATACATTCATGCACCAAATATACTCGCTGCTCCCGCTTTGCTAATATACTCGATCTAATGGTTGTATTGATTCTAAAATAGTCTAAGTTCACCTCCCGGTCCTTCCCTAGAAAATACCAATCGACCTACTCTTCTAGACGTTTTGTCAGGACACCTAGACGTAGTGCTCGGGTATGATTCAATACACATAATAGTCATACAAGAATTGATTCATATAAATTAGATAATCATGTTCTAGTTATTCATAAGCATTAGGGATTCATCAAATCCCCATCATAAGGAAACTACTCACTCATCTCGAGTGATAATGCAAACATGTTCAAACGATGTAAATAAAATGATTGTAAATAAAACAAGAGTAAAGTTTAGAAATTCTCAGTGATTGATGATCCACGGTCGAGCTCCAAGCTGCTGCTATTCTCCCTGTTATCTCGAGTACAAAATTAGGTTGAATGATCTTCTGTAATTTAAACGGTCTTTCGAGCTCTCTCGGCTATCTTCTTCTTCACTTGGTTACTCGACTTCTATCTCAATCACTTTCTTCTCTAGGGTTTTCGGCCCCCTAGGCAGCAACCTTCTTTGAGTCTCTTGTGATGCTTTTATAGTGAAGTGTAATCAAAGGGTCGAGTGGAATGAAAGGTCTTCCTTATCCTCTCGTCATAAATGGTCGAGTAAATGGAGAGTTTAGCTTATCCACTTGTATTAAATCATCGAGTAAGTGGAAGGTCTAGCTTCTCCACTTTTACTAAATCTTGTATTAAATGGTCGAGTGAATGAAGAGAATCCATACGAAGGGTCTTGGTCACGTGATAACTTGCTCGAGCAGTGTGTTTACTCGGTCGAGTAACATGAGTCTTGAGTCAGGTACTTAAATACACTCGGTCTAAGAATTGCAGAAATGCTACCAATTATGTCTAATTTAGGCCGAATTCACGTGCTTTTCCTCATATTTCCATTTATGCTCCTTCGTAAGGCTGAAATCGTGCTTTTGACTTGAAACATCAATCAAAGTATCAAAAGTAGTATATTTTACGTTATAATCATAGGAAATAAGCATTAAAGTAGGGGCTTAAAATAGACATTTCTAACACTGATCAACGCCAGATACGCCTGCGTGCAATGCAGATAACTTATTCGCTAGACTGAATCCTGGAGAACTAGATGTGATTCGGCAAGAGGTGCAGAGGGACTTCGAACAGAGAATAGCAGAGGTAGCATTGAGAAATGAGGTTGTACACAAAAACGAAGTCCAAGTTCAAAATGATGTAAACGTGCATAAGCCACCACCTATGGTGCGCGCGCCTGCGCCACTAATGGCACGTCGTCGTTGTGTGCCGCAAATTTATCCCTAGTCTCCTCCTTAGTATAGCAAGGTAAGCAAGGGGTTGAATCCACAGGGAACAGTAAGAAGTCTCTTTCAATCTGAAAGTATAGATTGGGGTTTGTGAGTGAGAACGAGTCAAAACGAAGCAAGCGTACAAGAACTACCGGCGCGCGACAGAACGCGAAATAACGAGTTGTTTAACAAATAAGAGATGAGCTCAGCTTAGACTTAATCCTTCGAACTTTATGTTTATCACTAGTTACTATAGATCTATGATAAATTGTTCACGTGAGTTAAGGTCTGGTAAAGGCTTAATAACACACACATATATTTCCGGTAAAGGTCTATATGATATCAGTACTCAACCTAGTTGAAACAACCACGAATCCGATAAAAGTAGTGGTTATCTAACCTAGTTCTACTCCTAACCATTCAACAATAGATAACAGATTCTAGAATTAGGTATGCGGGTAAAGGCTTTGCCTAACAATATAATCCAATTATCATGCAATTAAGCTTGGAGTAATAATACTAAACGCATCATGCATTAAGTATAAAACCTCAAAACATATTGTTCATAGTTCAAAGTCTAAACTGAATTCAGAAAGTTAGCTAGACATGCTGAACGTAAACATCTCAAATTTTGTATATAAAACAACAAGTAAATAATGAATAAGGTAGCCTGTGCGTGTATGATCGAGTCTGGGCACATCGCTCTGGCTAAATCATCCGTGCTCAGTTCTTGACTCCTTGTGTTGTTTCTTCTGAGGACTAAGCCTTTGGTTTTTTCATCTTTTACTGCGCTTTCTTCCTTAGCATTCAAATACACCTGAAATACAAAACTATACCAAAAGCATAATCTTATACTTCAAATGATATAAACATGCATAGCGTAAAGGACCTAAAATGACATATGAAAGTGCCTTATCAAATCCCCCACACTTACTCTTGTTCGTCCCTGAACAATCCAACTAAGGGTTCAGCTTACTTCTGTGTAATTCATGCGCGACTAGTCATACTCCCCGACCCTTATGCGTTACTCCCCGACCCTTCTGTGCATAAATAAATTCAAAATTTTGTGTTACCTCTTTTGTGGAATGCACATTAATTAATTCGGATGATTGGGAGATAGTTCTTTTTAAGCGCCTTGTCACCGAGTTTCACCTTGAAGTACAATTGCATGGTTAATCGTGCCTGCTTTCTCTGGTACGTGATTAGTTCCCGTTCTGGGAATTTTGAGCCTTCGTCTTTGACGATCTACTATGTATTCTCGGACAGTTTGAGATAAGAGGCGATGCACGGGTTTCTTTCATTGGTTTGGCTTTTGAGCTTTACTTTTGAACTGCTAACTTTTTTGTCCGGATTACTTGTCCCATGAACGGTTCCAATTACAGCCTTCGGATAACATCTATGGAATCAGCGCCCCGCTCTCTTTTCTGATCAACCGCGCGCAAGTCTAGTCGTGTGTTTACATCCGCGCGCCCCTTCCTGAGCGGTTGATGAGTGTTAGAAATGTCTATTTTAAGCCCCTACTTTCATGCTCATTTCCTATGATTATAACGTAAAATATATTACTTTTGATACTTTGATTGATGTTTCAGGTCAAAAGCACGGTTTACACCTTACGAAGGAGCATAAATGGAAATATGAGGAAAAGCACGTGAATTCGGCCTAAATCAGACGTAATTGGAAGCATTTCTGCAATTCTTAGACCGAGTGCATTAAAGTACCTTACTCGAGTAAAAACAGCCAAAGACTCATGTTACTCGACCGGAGTAAATACACTGCTCGAGCAAGTTGCCACGTGACCAAGACCCTTCGTATGGATTAGTTCCATTAACTCGAGTGATTTATGACAAGAAGATAAGGAAGACCTTTCATTCCACTCGAGGATTTAATTCATGAAGATAAACTTAACTTCCCATTTACTCGGCCATTTATGATTGGAGTTAAGGTCAGACTTCTCAAGTCACTCGACCCTTGGAATGATCTTCACTATATAAACATCACAAGAGGTTTGAAGAAGGTTGGCTGCTGCTGCCCGAGCTACCTAAGGGGGCTGAAACCATAATAAAGTGATTGAGTCTAGTCGAGTAAACCAAGTGAAGAAGAAGAAGATACCCGAGAGAGATCGGAAGACCGTGTGGATTATAGAAGTTTTGTACTCGAGATAACGAGGAGAATAGCAGCAGCATTGGAGCTCGACCGTGGATCATCAATCACTGAGAATTTCTAGACTTTACTCTTGTTTTATTTACAATCGTTTTACTTTCAATCGTTTGAACATGTTTGCATTATCACTCGAGATGAGTGAGTAGTTTTCTTATGATAGGGATTTGATGAATCTCTAATGCTTATGAATAATTTGAACATGATTATTAAATTTATATGAATCAATTCTTGTATGATGATTGCGTGTGTTGAATCATACCCGAGTTTAATCCTCATAAAATAGGTGTCCTGACAAAACATCTAGAAGTGTAGGTCGGAGTAGTATATCTAGGGAAGAACCGAGAGGTGAACTTAGAATATTTTGGAATCAATACAACCATTAGATCGAGTATATTAGCAAAGCGAGAGCAGCGAGTATATTTGGTGCATAAATGTATTAATAAGCGTATTTGGACAGATTAGTGAAAACACCGAGAGGAATGAAGCTAGTCGAGTAGATGTTTACGTGCAAATCCAACATTCGAGAGTGAGGATTCGTATGCTAATGCTACTCAGTCTAAATTCTATAATATAAATCCAACATTCGAGAGTGAGGATTTATATTATCATATAACTATACGTTCTATATTAAATTGTCATCGAGGAGGAAATTCATAACTATAATATAAATCCAACATTCGGGAGTGAGGATTTATATATCTTGTTCGAGTGAAACTATAAGTATTAGTGGAGGATTCTCATCCTTGTCATAGTTTTTAATATTTGATAACAAAACCTTTTCTTTAAATATTGCCTTAAGATTGCCTTTAGAATAAATAAAATTGCCCTTTGAAATAAATAAAACACTTTAGAACTAAATTGAAAGCTAGTAATTGAGTGTAGAGAATTAAAAGCTAGTAATCGAGTTTGAAATATAACTTGACTCCACTGTTCCCTTGGGTTCGACACTAGGTCACCCCTAGTTCTATAAATTCTTTTGAGTTGCGTGCCGGAATATTTATTCATCTATACCGCACCACGTCAGCGGTCGACTTCAAAAAGAAGATAGTTTGTTTTTCTGTCTCGTCACGCCATTAGGGTTTCGCCTTCGGCATCTTTGTTTTCAAAAATCGTGAAATACCAACCTCCACGGTACTATTAACCATACAATCGCAAACGCTTCTTTCGATCAACGTCTTTTCTAGAACGTTTTTATGAACTCCACATCCCTTGTTATTCCACTTAAAGGTTAGCAGAAATTCAAAAAATTTATGCAAAATTCAGAGCGAATTATAAATGCACAATTCTTGCGAATGTTACAAGAAACAACAAAAGAATCCACCCAAGTTCGAGTTCATGCGCCTGATTAACTACTAACGAAACAGAACTTACTAGATAGATATATTCCCCCCACACTTAAACAGAGACTTGTCCTCACGTAATATGAAATTATGGAAGGAAACATGTAAAGTAAAGTGGCGGGTTACCTCCCGCCAAGTGCCTTTGTTTACCGTCATTGGCTCGACAATACCTGCGCTGTCTATGGCGCGTTTGGTCCCCCCACACTTGAAGTTTTGCCCTATTTGTTATCAATTTTTTTCTGCGAAGCAAAAATTCAAGTGTGTCAGGAGAGTGAATAACAGTAAAAGAGATAAAATTCAAGTCGCTCTCCTGTGATTTCCTTTATGCTTTGTATTTATAGTCTTGCCTCCTAGGGTTTTCGTGAGAAAATAGGCAAGAAAATATATGGAAATCATCTTTCTCTCTAAAAACTAGCTTTAGAAATATTCTTTGCACGTGATGATGTCATCGCTCCAGATTTGTCGCTGATTGCTGACGTCATCGTATTGCTCAGCTCTACGCGACTCATTACTCGCGCGCTACGCATCTCTCGCGCTCCTTGGTTTTCCAGCTCTTGTCAACTTTGTTGTTCTTTGCATCGAGATTCAGCCTTCTTTTTGCACTTTTGTTCTAAATCTTCTAATAAACCTGAGATATAAAACTACACCAAAAGCGTAATCTTACACATAAAATGTTAGAAATCTAAGTAGTGTAAAGGATCGAAAACAACATACAAAAGTGCCTTATCACTTATTTTCATCTCCTGTTCTTCTGGTTCCAGTAACTCAAAATCCTGTGCTGGAGGTATTGGTCCAGAAATGTAGTGTTTAACCCGTTGACCATTGACCTTGAAATGATGGTGATTATTCTCGTCTTCGATCTCTAGCGCTCCATGTGCAAAAACCTTTTGCCATATAAGGTCCAGTCCATCTGCTGCGCGACTTACCTGGCATTAACTTTAGGCGAGATGGGAACAACAAAACCTTATCACCGATACTAAATGAATGATGAAGTATGAACTTATCGTGATACAGTTTTGAGCGCGACTTGTAGTCACGCACACTTTCATACGCGACCATGCGCAATTCCTCCAGCTCGCTTAGTTCCATCTTCCTTTCTCTCCCAGCCTTGTCCAAGTCGAGATTGCATACCTTCAATGCTTAATAGGCTTTATGTTCTAGCCGAACAGGTAGGTGGCACGCCTTGCCATAAACCAGTCAAAATGGAGATGTCCCAATTTGTGTCTTATATGCTGTCCGATATGCCCATAGTGCGTCATCCAGCCGTAGGCTCCAGTCTTTGGGTTTCGGTTTCACCATTTTTATAGTATCCGCTTAATCTCCCTGTTGGATACTTTGGCTTGCCCATTTGTTTGGGGATGATAGGCAGTGGATGTCTTATGTTGGACCTCGTAGTGTTTCAGTACTCGTGCAATCATCATGTTATAGAAATGCGATCCCTGGTCAATAATAAGTGCCTTGGGTACACCATATCAATAAAAAACGTTAGTGCGCAAAAAATCAGTAACCGTTTTAGCATCGTCCTTGCGAGCAGCTCTCGCTTCGACCCATTTAGATACATAGTCTACTGGTACTAATATATATTCAAACCCAAAGGACAGGGGAAACGGTCCCATAAAGTCACTCGTCTACCATTATGGGCACCTGAGGCATCTCATTGCGCGCGCATATATTACCCATGCGCTGACATCTATCACAATTTTTGCAATGTATGAAAGAATCTCTAAACAAGTGTGCCCAATAAAATCCAGAGTCTAAAATCTTCCTACTCGTGCATTTTGGGCCAAAATGTCCCCCACTTGAATGTAAGCACAAACTCAATTTCATGATCAGGGATACAACGCCTAAGAATCTGGTCAGGACCTATTCTATACAAGTAGGGGTCATCCCAAAGATACATTCTAGAGTCATGTTTGAGCCGTAATTTATGGGGTTTAGTAAATACGGGCGAAAACGTTCTTGTGACCAGGTAATTCCTATGTCCACGTACCATGGTACCTTACCTTGTAGCGCCATCAGGTCTTCATAAAGGAAGGTCTCCGTAATGTTGCCGTGATCTTCTTCCCTTACTATGCGACTCAGATGATCAGCAACCGTGTTATCCGAGCCCTTCTTGTCCTTGATTTCGATATTGAATTCCTATAAAAGCAGCAACCAACGCATTAGTCTTGGTTTTGTTTATTTCTTTGACATCAAAAACCTTAACGCTGCATGATCAGTAAAATAATGATTTTTGCCGCTAATACATAAGCACGAAATATTTCTAGGGCAAAAACAATTGCAAGCAGTTCTTTTTATGTGGTTGTGTAATTTCGCTATGCAGGGTCCAACGTGCGTGAAGCGTAGTATATGGCATGTGGCTTCTTGTCTTTACCCTGACCCAGTAATGCGCCAACAGCATAGTCGCTCGCGTCACACATCAGCTCGAAAGGTAGGTTCCAGTCGGGCGCTTGTATGACTGGCGCGCAAGTCAGTCCGTGTTTCAGTGCGTCAAAAGTTGCACGGCATGCATCAGTGAATTCAAACACCACATCCTTTTTCAAGAGATTAGACAAGGGTGTAGAAATCTTAGAAAAATCCTTGATGAATCTACGATAAAACCTAGCATGTCCTATGAAGGATTTTATATCGCGCAAGTTAGTAGGGTAAGGTAAACTAGTAATTAGGCTTACTTTAGCCTTGTCTACCTTTAATCCTTCACTCGAAACAATATGTCCTAGTACAACACCGTGCGTAACCATGAAGTGGCATTTTTCAAAATTCAGTACTAAGTTCTTAGATATGGACCGTTTCAATACTTTGTCTAAATTTTCTAAACATGAATTAAATGCTTCACCATGCACCGTAAAATCATCCATAAATACCTCAATGCATGTTCCCATCATGTCCAAAAATATGCTCACTACTAATCGTTGAAACGTACATGGCGCATTACACAATCTAAAGGACATATGTCTGAACGCAAACGTACCGAAAGGCAGGTGAAGGTTCTTTTCTCCTGATCCTCTGCTGCTATGGGAATTTGGTTATATCCAAAAAAATCCATCAAGAAAACAATAGTATGGCTTAACTGCCGGTCAGTCTAACATCTGGTCGATAAATGGGAGCGGAAAGTGATCCTTGCGCATCACCGCATTGAGGTT
>QZGG01000888.1:0-93299 GCA_006409495.1 Sedum album
CTATGACACCGATAATAAGGATAGAAATTCATGAAACTAAGCAAGGTCAGGTCAAGTTTTTAGAGTCTGTAACTCAGTTTAGTAAGTCTGAAATTCCAAATTTCTTGACTGTCATTTTCAGTTCTGTACTACTTAACTTAGGAGGGCATTTGTTGAGGTTTTTTAAGCTAAGTTAGTACAATCTTTAGTGTCTCAATTGCTTATGGCTTTGAGAGGATATTGATGCTTTGTTTGGTGCTTTTTGGGTGGCCGGAGGTGGCTTAAAGCTGCTGGAAAACTGGTTGAAAGTGGCTGGAAAATGCAGATTTTTGGACATGGTATTTTTGGGTGTTTGGCAACAAAACGACAGGCAATGTGTCGTATATAACTGTCGCATGTTTTTGGAATATTGGGCCAAAAAAGCACTGGCCCGTATTATGGTTGCAGCTTTGTAAAGTGGAGAGCAGCACCGTTTAGAGGAGAGCGTTGGATATTTTTTTGATGGCGTTACAGAACGCAGCCGTTCAACATGGAGTGATGTTGTTTTGTGCTATCTATTTTAGCATCGTGCAATTCGTTCGATTAGAGTTTGAAAAAGAACGAACGATTGAGAACACTGAATCGAGACCGACGGAGGACGATTGAAGGTGATTCAGAGGGATGGTTCTTCAAGAAGCTTTGCCGGACTTCGAGAGTTGGATTGGTGACGGTTTCAAGGGCGATTGCGCGGATATGAAGAATTCCAGTGGATGCAAATTCTGATGAAAATCATTTGGATGTCGATGAAGTTCTTCGCTTCTGGTCCATGTGCTTTCGTTTCAGTTCATTCAGTCTTGTATAGCTTGAGTCGTTTATTAGTTGAGGTTTGATTCATATTTGTTTACTCAAGTTTGAGTCATTTCTTGTAAAACTTGTTCCAATGCTTAGTGGATTGATTCTCAGCCTTTGCGGTCGAGACTCCGTGATTTTCTCCGAGTTCTCCGGTTCCACATATATCTTGTGTCGCTTATTTTAGTTTTACACTTGTTTTATGATTGCGGAAATTTGACATATTTGAGAAATTTGCATTATTAGACCTTAGTTTTGTTTCTAGCCTTTAGACTATGCTTAGATGCATTCATCACTTTACAGAGTCTGAATTGCCAACTTATGTTGAAGTAAATGTAAATATGGATATCTATCGACTATCATCTTTTTCCAATGCTCGTCTTCCACTACCTCCATTTTTTCAAACGATTGTTAATGCACTTTTCTTCATTATGTTGTTTTATGTTTCTTTTCTTGCCAGTAGGAAAGAGCTTCTAGTTCAGAGTATAGACATACAGCAGTACTCAAAATGATGATAAAAAACTCACATATCTGCTGCTCTTCACCAATCTCCACTTTTCAAGTTCATAATCTTTTTCTTATCCGTCGACTCGATTATTCCATATCAGATCCATTTTAAATCAGGTATACATGAATGATTAGTGGCCATGTCAATCATATGCTTTTATTTGCACTATAGGGCATCTTGAGATTATACAGGATCAAACTTGAATACCTAAAATTTGACGTGAAACTATGAACATCAAAAAACCAAATAGCTCTTTGAGCATCTGTATTATATGCTGCATCGGATATTATGTCAAATATTATGATATGTATAAAACATTTCAAATAAACATTAGGAAAGCAAACATTACACCTAAAGGAATTCAAGAGTATGAACCTCTGACCATTAAACATTCTCCAGCAGACATGTAATGAGCGAAGATTGGACATCTGAAACGATTCAAATTCCAGACAACAATATGCATGAATTTAATAAGCATGTCAAACCCTTCATTTTCCTATTTTTTGTTTACTTGCAAGTAGTCAAATAGCCGTGGCAATCAGCCTTCAATGTGAAATGCTTTCAACGAAGGTGAGGAGAGAGTGCATCAAATCATGTAAACAAAATTCCTCAAATCTTTGACTACTTATGCTGTTTTCTTACACTGCAAAGGTAGTTTAAAACAGATATATCCCACAACATTTTTGTAGAAACAGCAAGTTCCACTATGATGGGGGCCAATTTCACAATTATTTCATCATAAATTGTTTTCAGAAACTAGAAACCTTAACAAATAAGACGCCTGGCGCACCATGGACTTATCAGTAAGACATAAATATTTTTTTCAAGAGCTCGTTGCCTTCTCTAAAGCCTCTTTTAATTGCCCACTCTTGTATGCATCTGAAAACACAAATGTGAAAGACATTTCAAAAATGTTGTGGTAGCCATTATAAGAAACCTCCTCAGACATCAGTACTAAAAATCATATAAACTTAACAACAGTGAATCCATCAAGTTATTATTCAAACGATAACTTCTATCTCAAAATAGAGAAAGTTGTCAAAAATTCGATACAATTATAATGTGATTAAAGGCTACGAGTACTTTTAGGAACTTGCTATGAGTATTATTATTATTATTATGTTGTATATTACAAGGTTGTGCTTCTTATGAGACCTCTTAAAATTTCGATCAATTACGATCTGACACATGCGGACAAATGTATGTATAAAATGATAAAATACAAAAAAGATAAAATGCATTTATGTAAATTTGTATGAACAAAACAAAATTTGCACATTGTGTATCGTTCATTCAAACGTGAGATTTGAGTGTCAAGGTCAACCTTGGGTCTCAAACGAGCTGAACCTTGTATTACAAATTTACAATCCGCCTTAATCGCCATTGTTTTTGAGGATTGCTAGAAATACCGATATTTGATGCTTATCGAGTTCGGATGCTGTCACATGGCGACAATGAGATAAAACACGTGTGAGAGATATTTTTGCAATTATTTTTGATATTATCAAAATACCTCGGCATTAACAAATTTCAAAAAATAGGAATGAATTTGTGTGGGTTTGGTCTTTTACTTGCTCGATACATACAATGATCGTTGCAATGGTTCTAAAATTTGGTTAGAGCGGTTTTATATAAGATATTTATTCTAACAATTTCTTCCATTGGAACACTTGTTGATGGAGGTGGTCTCTTTTGATACTCTTACTGTTGGGTGAGACCTTGGGACCCCTATCATGGCCGTTGGTTGGGTTTTGTTTTAGGGTCTGGATTGTGCCACATGGAGGTGAGAGAACAAAAGCAGCAATTTTTCACACCTCCAATTTTGAATTTCTCTCACGTCCACGTGACACAATCTACACCCCAAAAGCAAACCCAACCAACGGTCATGATGGGGGTCTCAGGATCTCACCCCTTAATAGGAGTCTCAAAAGAGCATCCATTTAAATTGGGATATCAATTAAACCATAGATGATAATCTCAATCCGTCACACAACACAATGTTTGTTTACTATGATAACAAAAATATCTCACCTAAACGAACTAGTCATCATATTGTTTCAGCTTCGGATATTCTTTACACATATATGAATTTTTGAAGCCACAATTCACTTTCAAAATAATTTACCTTAAAATGCACAATATCAAGAAACAAGGTGATGAGAACAAGAAAGAAACAGGGAAGAAGAACAGTAGAGGAACAGAGGAGAGTGAGAGAATAATAGATAAATGTTTGTTATTCCCTTCACTCACTGCTACAGAGTATATATAGCATATCTTTTCTTGCACAGCACTACAGTTTGTTATAACAAACCCAATTATACTCTACGTCTCATAGTGTGCTGAGTCATACTTTCTAGAAGGGCAGTGAGTCCTGCTGGTGCGTCTGGGAGTAACGGATTTATTCTGATGTTGTTGCTTAACATTTGCTCCCCCTTCGAAAGAGACCTTGGCCTCAAGGTCAAAGGCAGGAAAGTCATCCTTAATGTCTTGCACTAACTCCCATGTTGCATCTGATATTGCCTGCCCTTTCCATTTAATCAGTAACTGAGTCAGCTCCTTATCACCCTGCTTCACTTGTCTTGTTCCGATTATCTTCTCTGGTTGCAAAAGATCTTGTAAGCCGATAAGATCAGGTGGTAGAGAAGCCTTGTTCCCTTCAGCAAGACTTTTGCAGCGCTTCAAGGTTGAAACATGAAAAACATTATGTATCTTCGCATCAGGTGGTAGCTTAATCTTGTAGGCAACTTTCCCGACTTTTTCCAATACCTCAAAGGGTCCATAGTACCTCTTGGTTAGTTTATTAGTTAACCCTCTGCGAACAGTGCTCTGCCGATAAGGTTGCAGCTTGATGAAAACCATATCACCCACTGCGTACTCCTTATCAGTGCGATGCAAGTCTGCAGCCTGTTTCATTCGATTCTGGGCTCGTAACAAGTTTTGTCTCAGCTCCTTCAACAGCCTTGTACGGTTGACTAACATCTCCTCTACTGCAGCCACTTTTGCGGATCCCGGTACATGATCCAACAGGGTTGGAGGTGACCTGCCGTATACCATCTCAAATGGTGTCATTCCGGCCGAAGAATGCCATGTTGTATTGTAACTGTACTCTGCCCAAGGTAGATGTTCCACCCAGTCATTTTGCTTATCGTTCACATAACAACGTAAGTAATCTTCAAGTCCGCGGTTCACTACCTCAGTCTGGCCGTCTGACTGGGGGTGGTAGGCTGTACTAGTTGCTAGAAGTGTCCCTTGTCTTGTGAATAGTTCTTGCCAAAACTTAGATAGGAAAGTAGAATCTCTATCAGAAACTATATTGGTTGGAAAACCATGTAATCGACACATTTCCTTGATAAACAACTTGGCCACCTCTTCAGCAGTGCAATCTCCGGCTAAGGGTACAAAGTGAGCATATTTAGAAAATCGATCCACAACCACCATTATCGCAGTCTTTCCGGCACAACGAGGTAAGTGGGTGATAAAATCCATGGACACTTCACTCCAAATCTGAGTTGGTATGGGCAGTGGTTGTAAAAGTCCAGGATATGCACAAGTTTGGGCTTTTACTTGTTGGCATATACTACAAGCATCCACATATCTTTGAACATCTCGACGCATTCCTTCCCAATAGAAATTGGCAGCAACCTTGGCTAATGTTCGTTTAACCCCAGGATGTCCACCAGAAAGAGTGCAATGAAACTCATGAAGGATGAGGTCATGGAGACCGTTTCTTTGGGAGCCCATAATCGTCCTTTGTTAACCAGAAGGCCGTCACGGACAACACATGTAGGATACTTACTAGCTTTGCTTTGAACCTCTTGTAACAGGCTATGTCCTATAGGATTTTGCTGAAAGTACCCACGCAATGCACTCAAAATTCTCAAATTGGACGAGATTGTGCTTTCATAGCAAAATAGCTTCCTTCCCCTATTCGAGATAACCCATCAGCAGGACCATTCTCACGGCCCGACTTGTACACAATGTCGAAGTCATACCCGAGGAGCTTAACCAACCATTTTTGCTGTTCCGGAGTGTGAATAGTCTGCGTTAATAATGCTTTCAAAGGCTGATGGTCAGTCTGTATAATAAAATGGTTGCCCACTAGATATTGAGCCACTTTTGCACTGCTGCCACAAGAGCACATAGCTCTCTATTGTAAGTTGAGGTTGCACCTACTGCTGGTGGAAGTTGCTTACTAAAAAATGATATTGGTCTCCCTCCTTGAGTCAACACTGCTCCTATGCCAGTACCCGATGCATCGGTTTGCACAGTAAATGGACGTGTAAAGTCAGGGAGGGCTAAGGTAGGGGTTGTTGTAAGTGCTGCCTTGAGTTGTTCAAAGGCTTGATCGCTGTCCGAATCCCAGACAAACGTTCCTTTACGCAACAGTTTGGTTAGGGGAGCCGCAAGGCTAGCATAATGATGTACAAATCTTCTATAGTAGCCTGTCAAACCCAGAAAACTCCGGAGCTGCTTGATGTTATTTGGTTTTGGCCAATTCTTTACTGCACTAATTTTCTCTTGGTCCACATCAACTCCATGCCGACTAATGATATGACCCAAATAAGCAATTTGATCCCTAGCAATATCACACTTGGAAGGTTTAGCATAGAATAAGTGAGAATGTAAAATACGAAGTACCTCCCTAAGGTGTATGATATGGTCCTCCTCACACGAGCTATAAATGAGAATGTCGTCAAAGAAAACGAGCACACAACGCCGCAGCAGGGGCCGAAATATCTCATTCATCTCGGCTTGAAAGCTTGATGGAGCATTTGACAACCCGAATGGCATTACCATGAATTCAAAATGTCCATCGTGGGTTCGAAATGCAGCCTTGTGGATGTCCTCAGACCATACTCGCAACTGGTGATATCCTGCCAGCAAATCCAGTTTGCTAAAGATTGTCGATCCATGAAGTTCATCCAGAAGTTCGTCAACGGTCGGAATAGGGTATCGGTCTTTAATGGTAACCGCATTCAACGCCCTATAATCAACACAAAATCTCCAGCTTCCATCTTTTTTCTTCACTAGTAGCACGGGTGAAGAAAATGGACTATTGCTTGGCCTGATTATTCCTTCGTTCAACATCTCTTTAATCAATCTCTCAATTTCTGCCTTTTGAACATGAGGGTGTCGATAGGGTTTCACGTTCACTGGTCCAGCTCCAGGCACGAGTGGTATACGATGATCAGAATTTCGTTGTGGTGGTAAGCCGTGAGGTTTACTGAATACAGACTGGAATTCAGATAACAGTTGGTGGAGTTTGCCTAAAAACCCTTGGCTGCCGTGTGTCTTTTGGAGAGAAGGAAGCTCTATGAGATGACTCTTGTTACCTTCAATTAATGCTTCTGTAGTAGGTTTCCAGCTAGCTGTCAAATGTAAATAGCACGCCACCGTATTTATTTTATTTGCCTTTTGTAATTGGCTTGAAGTCATGATTGACAACTGGGCTTGCTCACTCACTCCATGCAATCGGATCCAGTGTCCATTCCTTTCAATCTCCATCCACATATCTCTATAACTAAACATGGTTGGGCCTAAATCTGCAAGCCACTGGGCCCCCAACACTACATCAGCTCCAAAAACAGGCAGTAAGTGTAGGTCAACCAGAAATTCATGGCTGTCAATCATTATCGGAACCCGAGAGCATCATCCTTCACACTTCATGACCTCGCCATTGCCAACAGTTACATTGACGTGTGGTGAAGTCTCCATTGTTAACCCCATGTATTTTGCAACTCCCGTTTGGAGGAAATTATGCGTAGATCCACTGTCCACAAAAACTAGCACTGAACGTCCTCGGATAGTAGCTTGAAATCGGAGGGTACTTGGAACTATACGACCTTGAAGAGCATGAAATGTAATACAAGGAACTTCGTCAAACATCTTTGTCTCAACGGGTTGAACCTCCTCCTCTACTTCTTGTGAAGCCTCTTCCTCAACACAATCATCTTCGAGTAGTAAACATTGAAATCTTGGTTTGCAGAGATGTCCTGTATAATAACGTTCGTCGCAGTTAAAGCAAAGACCCTTCTCTCGTCGTGTCGCCATCTCTGCTATTGTAAGACGCTTGATCGGTAGGTTGTGTTTCTGATGGGGACTACTGACATTTCTCACAGTACTAGCTCGGTTTTGGGTTGTAGAATCAAACATGGGTTGAGTTCGGGGACTATAAAGTCGATTGCTGGCAACTCTAGCAGCATGGATCTTCTCTTCTGCTATTTTGGCCATTCCCATGGCTTCCTCTAATGTCTCTGGTCGAAGAAGAACTATCTCCCTGTGAATCTCTTCTCGAAGGCCGGCCAAGAATTTGCAAAGCAAGTTATGTTCATTTAAGTTTGGAGTTCTTGTGGATAAAGACTCAAAAGCTGCTATATAAGTTGGCACCGTCGAGGTTTGAACCAGTTTGTTTAAAGCGACCTCAGCGCTCCAATATTCGTTAGCCCCGAATCGTCTTCGAAGGTCGCGAACCAACTGGGTCCATGAGTGTACCTGCCCTATTGTATGCTTCCACTGAAACCAACGTAGGGCTTCACCAGTCATGTACAATGGAGCTGCAGCCAACATCTGCTCCGGAGGTGTCTCGTGAATGTCAAAATACCGCTCTAGCTGGAACAACCACCCCTCTACTCCTTCCCCGTTGAAATAAGGTATGTCTAATTTTGGAGTTTTCAGAAATCGACTTTGATTCTCTGACTGTGGGTTGTAAACAATCTGTTGATTTTGATTGTATTGGGTTGTATTTGGCGTGACAAGGTTCGGGTAGTTTAAAAATGGGGTGTGGCTCTTCTGGGTTGGGGATGAAGTTGGAGTAGGGAGGAGTGGTGGTGCTGGGTTTGGGTGAATGGGTTGCTTTTCTAGGCGGAAAGCTGGTTGTTCTGGGTGGATGGGTTGCTTCTCAAGCCGAAGAGTTGTCACAGATTGGATCTCTTTAAGGGTTCCTTGCATTTCTGATATGGTTTTGGTTAAAGATTCAATCGCGGATAGAACTTCAGACTGTTTTCCTTCCATGGAGGACACCCTTGTTCCCATCGCCTCCATATCATTGTTAAGAATGGCTATGGACTCAGTGTTGGTCGGCATATCAACGAGAGCACCAATTGATGAGAACAAGAAAGAAACAGGGAGGAAGAACAGTAGAGGAACAGAGGAGAGTGAGAGAATAATAGATAAATGTTTGTTATCCCCTTCATTTAGGGATGTCCAATGGGCCGGGCCGGGCCGGCCCTAGCCCTAAATCGTAAGGCCCGAGCCCGGCCCGGCCCTAAATATTCGGGCCTTTTTAAAAATTTCGGGCCGGGCCGGGCCGGGCCTCATTAAAATCGTAAGGCCCACGGGCTTTTCTAGGCCCTTTGACTTTAGGGTTTGACCGGGCTTTGACCAGGTTTGACCGGATTTGACCGAACCTAATTTCAATTTTAATTCGTTTTTAAATTTTAATTAATTTGAAATACGTATTTTAAAGCAATTTAGTTATAAATATTTTTATAACATAGTTTTAAATAATGTGTTCAACGAATAGTCTATATTTTGAATAGATATAAAATGTTTGTATATTGTTTAGAATAACTTAAACAATTTTATATGCGTTTAGAATAGATATAAAATGTTTGTATATTGTTGTAAGTTGTTGTGATGTTATATAAATGATATAAATATCATATACTATAAATTTAAAAATAATATATTTATTTAAAAATAATTTTTTTTATCGGGCTTTTTCGGGCCTTGGATCGGGCCGGGCTTTTCGGGCTTTTCGGGCTTCGGAATTCAAGCCCTAGCCCGGCCCGGAGCTTTCGGGCTCGGGCTTTTTTTGGCCTTGGGTGCGGGCCGGGCCGGGCTTGGACCGGGCCGGGCCTTAGGGCTTTTTTAGGGCTTTAGGGCTTTCGGGCCCGATGGACATCCCTACCTTCATTCACTGCTACAGAGTATATATAGCATATCTTTTCTTGCACAGCACTACAGTTTGTTATAACAAACTCACTTATACTCTACGTCTCATAGTGTGCTGAGTCATACTTTCTAGAAGGGCAGTGGGTCCTGCTGGTGCGTCTCGGAATAACGGATTTATTTTGATGTTGTTGCTTAACAAAACCTAAATGCTGCAAACCTCATATGTTGTTCGCGGATCAGATAAAGACTCGGCTAGTCTGTTTAAGAACCTTTCTTGCCTATAAAATGATCAGTTTTTTAATCAGCAAATTTATTAAAAAGATCCATCAAGCCGGATCAGGCAATTCAAGATGTCGATGAATTCGACGACAACACAGGAAAATATAAAACCTTAAAAGGATGCTTAGGAACAGGAATCGTCCCGTATGAGCACAACATTATATCTTGCACTTCTTGAACTCGATATATCATCAAGCACTATTCTGGGAACCACCGGAACGTCTTGATAGCAACCAGCAGAACCAAAGCCAGGAATTGATTCGGAATATGATTTCAAAGCTCTGATCACTGCCTTAGGGAATTAACGGAATGCCTATAAAAATGATCAGTACATTCAAAGTTTTGTAGCCTCGTATATTCCTTCATTCATTAGTGCAATGCAATTTCATAATGATATTTACCTGTCCGGTGCCCACGACCTGTATCGCTCCCGGGCTGTTTGTAATCATTCTGTTTATCATACTAAAAACAATCATATACGCATTTTGTTATCTTTCGAACAACCCAAGTTTAATGGTATTAAAATATTAATAAAATTTTAAATTTACGTTATATAATACTTTATTATTTGAATATCAGTAGAAACTGCATAGAAAAATCCAAATATGCAAAACATACACGGAATATATTTTAAAACATAAATATTAAAATTGACAAACTATTATTTTTAATTATAATTGAAAATAAATAATAAATAATATTAAATAATAAATTAATTAAGAAAATCCAAAAAGATAATTGTCTTCACAACCAAATGGCCGATCCAAAACAAAATAATTTCAAAGTAAAACTTTCTATTATCGCACTAGTTTTTGTTTTCAAATTAAACATAGTGTTGATATTTGATGATTTATAATTGTGTGATTCATGCGACTAACTAATTTAATATATTTATGATGACTTTTTTCGATCTTACTTTTACATGGGTATTAAAAGGTTTTCATGGCTGCATGGGTATTAAAAGGTTTTCATGGAGTTTGAAGGGTTTAGAGTTGGATAGGATAGAAGGTTTCGGATTTAGGGTTTGATGAATGTATTTACTTATGATTTTTTTGCTAAAAACCACCCTTCCAATAGGTGAATTTTAACGAAACCACCTCTTCAACTTTTTTGGTTGATATAACCACCATTCAATTCAATTATTTTATTTTATAAAAATGACCACCCCTTCAATGTCCCGTCACCTATGCGCTGATTCCATGAGTTTTGCCGAAAACCACCAGTCTAATAAGTGGATTTTAACAAAACAACCACCCTTCAATTCAATTTTGATCAAACTGGACCACTTTTCCATATTTGGTCATATATATGTCTTTGAATACAATGTTTACTACGTTGAGTTTGTATTTTTATAAATTATATTACTTATTAGTTGGGTAGATTTATTATTAGAATCAAGAGTAATCAAAAAATCTAAACTGTGAAATATGCGCCGCTCAAAATCCTAGTCAAGTCTAGTTCATATTTGTCGGCTTTCCTCCCGTGAGAAGTGATTAAAGTAAATTAGAGGATGTAGTGGAGCGCGATCGTTGCTTAGGCGGTTGTTGTGGCGAATTATATGAATGTGGTGATGTCTAGATTGTATTTTGGTGATGGCAAAATACAAAATACGAACTAGATATAATTGCGGGATTGAGCGGCGCATGTTTCATGGTTTTAGACTTTACAATTTTAATAATAAAACTAGTTAATTAATCAATAATATAATTATTAAAATAAAAAGTTAACGTATTCATCATTGTATTTAACGACTGTTAGCATTGTTGCTACTGCTGCTCCTATGGCTGTTGTCTACATTGTTAGTATTTCTGTCCTCTCCACCCTCCTCTTCCTTCTCACTATTCAACTTGTCTGAATCCATACGAAGGGTCGACACTTAGAAACAGTAACTGAACTAGAGATCTAGAGAGAGAATAATCTAGAGAGAAAATGAGAGGATGTCTTCAAAACCCTCCAAGGCTTTGGTGAGATACAGATGGTGAGAAGAGCTTAATTTGAATAACTGAATTTAAAGAGGTCTGGATGATGGTGAGAAAGCCATATATTGTATATTTGATTTTTCATATTGGATGAATGTATTTGTATGTACGTATCTTGAGCATTAATGTAGGAATATATTTTGACTTCCTTAATAATGGCTAAACTAGTAAATGTGGAGTTTTGGGAGTAAATTAAGTTGGAAATTTTGTCAACCCTAACATTGATTTAAAGCAAGTGATTTTGATCGACTACTTTAATTTGATTATACTTGTAGTTTAAATGGACCATGAAGTACACTAATATATATGATTGTTATGAATGTAAACTACCTAAAAATAGGATTTGAGATCAATATATTTGCTGCAAGTTCGCAAAATCACAGGACGTGAATTTAATAATCATTATCACATTGATTTTGGGTTTCCGAATTGAAATATTTACAATGAATAGGATTGTAATTAATATTGCTTATGACAGGGTTTCTTGGGTACTCTTGCTAAGGTGCCTTCGTGTTTACGGTTTTTGTGAGAAGTGGTGTGACATGATCTACAGGAGCATTTCTAATATCTGGTATTCCATATCTTGGGGTGGCAGTAATTATGGCTTTTTCAAATCGACTCGTGGCATCCGACAAGGAGACCCACTATCTCCCTCTTTGTTTGTTCTTATGCTGGAATGGCTCTCAAAAGCCTTTCAAAAAGGTTCCCAGGGAATGATCAGTCCTCTGTGCAACACCTTATGAATACCCTTAACAGATTCTGTAACATCTCCGGGCAGGTGTTCAATCCTGCTAAAAGCCTGATATTCTTTTCAAACAGGTTGGGGCCTGAGCAAAGGGATTCTATTCAAAATTCCACTGGGTTTGCACCGGGCTCTTTCCCAGTTAAATATTTGGGTGTGCCTTTATTCCGAGCTCGTGTTAAATGTTCATATTTTGAAGATAATGTAGCCAGCTTGAGGAAACGGATAGAGGGATGGATGCGCAACCTTTTAACGATGGCTGGTCGTATTGCTCTTGTTCAATCAGTTCTTTGTGCTTTGCCCATTCACACTCTTATGGTTCTTCCTATTCCCTTAAGGATTATTCGCAGAATGGAAAGCTTGATTTTCAACTTTATATGGGATCATGGGCCTTCAAATTGTCACCACTGGGTTAGGTTTAGCCTGATTTGCAGACCTAAAAAAGAGGGTGGTCTGGGTCTTCGGTCTCTTGAGGATATGAACCTGGCCTTAAAAGGAAAGCTAGCATGGGATTTTCTTCATCAAAAGTCTCTTTGGGCTAGACATGCTTCTTTTAGATTCAAGGAAAACCTGGCTCTGCGCTTTGGATCTCTTTCAATCATCTGATTGATTATCTTCGTCAAAGTTCTCTTTGGGATCCAGGGGATGGTAGCATGTTGATGCAGCAGCTCTGCGATCACTTCAAAGCTCGGTGCCCTGATGAAGCTCGATCTCTTACTGTTTGGGAGGTGCTTAATTGCGATATTCTTTGCTTGAATACCCTGATCGACTTTCCTAATCATGCGAGAGATTACTACAACAACTTGGGCTGGAATACTAGGGAGAAAAGGCACTTGTGGACATGTAATCTATCTGGCACCTTTAATGTCAGAGACTTTGTAAGTAGCTTTGCCACCAAGTATCCTGTCATGCAATGGGGTGAACTTATTTGGCAGCAATGGATCCCCCCAAAAGTTAGCGCTTTTATGTGGCGTTTTTTCATGAATGCTCTGTCCCTTGATGCAAAGATCAAAAGGCTTGGCATTCCACTACTACAGATCATATTTATAACAGCGCTTGTTTTTGCTCTTGAACAGCGCTTCTTGAAGCGCTGTTGAAACGAGTGCTGTTGTAAATCATTTATTTATAACAGCGCTTTTTAAAAAAGCGCTGTTTTTTATACTACTTTTTAACAGCTCTTATTTATTACTAAACGCTGTAAAAAATGTATATAAACAACAGCGCTTTTTGCAAAAAAGCGCTGTGATAAATAAGTGATTTACAACAGCACTAATTTCTACAGCGCTTCAAGAAGCGCTGTTAAAGAGAAATATAAACCGCTGTTATTTAGTCTATATTTACAACGCTTAAAGTACAAGCGCTGTTAAAAACATTCACTCACTACCACGCGTAAAACCAAAAACGAGGTCGTTTAATTGATATATTACACAGCGTTTTTATTTAAGCGCTGTAAAATAATTATTATTTTTAATAATTAGAAAATTAAAATAATTCGAATATTAAATATTACAGCGCTTAATAAAAAAATGCTGTAAATATTGTAAACATACTACAGCGCTCTTATAAATAAAGCGTTGTTGTATGTTTACATTTTTACAGCGTTTTTTTATTAAGCGCTGTAAAAGTTTGATTATTTTACAGCATTTAAACTAAAAGCGCTGTTAAAAATAAGATTTTAAATCAAATTATAATAAAGCGCAGTAAAATTTATTATATTTACGGAGATTTGAGAAGACAGTTTTGGAAAGTTTATATTATTTATAACCGCTTTAAAGGGAATCAATTTTGATTATAATTCTCTTTATTTTTTATTTAAATCGTACTTTTACAATGAAATTGAAATCAATTTTAACATTCGATTTTTACAAACATTAGCAAATAAAATTTATGGACCAAACCTATGGCCTTTGTGCTGAATTTGTCTCATTGCTCATCTTGAATTAACCTCATTGCTCGTCTTGAATTGGCTCATCGTCCTCGACATATATCATACAATTTGCCAAATCTACAAAAAATATATTTGAGAATAGAATAGAGTTAATATCAAACAAAGAAAAAGAAAGTTTAACGAAAAATATAAAACACAAAAGTGGAACAAATAGGTGTTTATCCTTACTTGAAACAGGAAGTTTATGCGTAACAAAGCACATTTGGACTGAAAATTATAACATCCGACATGAACAATAGTATGTTTGACAGAAAATTTCAATGTAAATTGTGTTGCATATTTGGATATATAGAGAAAGATTGTAGCGGGAAGTTTGTGCGGGTGACTGAAAATTCTGAATTTTTAATATTGAATATGGACTGTTAGATTCATTTAAGCAACGATTGGGATTAAAATCTGCGCGAAACCGTATCGACCAATCAGGTAATTTAAATATTCAACAGCGCTTAAAATATAAAAAGCGCTGTAAAATATAAATAAATATTTTTTAATTAAGGAAATCGAATTACTGAGACATTTTTACAGCGCTTATAACAACTAAGCGCTGTGGTATGTTATTTACAACAGCGCTTTTACGTTATAAGCGCTGTTATAAACAGTTTTATTTGTTTTGTTTTTTCTTCAGAATTCATTGATTATTATGAAACAAATTTAGTTGAAAGTTTGATAAATGAAGCTTATAACTCATTTACTTCAAAAAAAAATCATTTGCATTTCTGTTGTGTTTTTATTAGTGAAAAGTTTAGTTGATCAAAATGTACAATGTTCAACTTAGTGCTTAGTAAAGAGACACAGTACAAATTTTCAAATGCCAATGATTTCAAATGCTTATTTATGTTCTCATGATATTTTAATAAATAGAATGTTACTAATTGAGTTTTTAAATTCTTAACTTAACAACAACCTTAAAAATATATTACCTGATTTTTAAAACTTGAAAATAATAAAAAGATATCTTTTACAGCGCTTTTCTGAAGGATAAGCGCTGTAATATATAATTTACAGCGTTTATTTTATTTTAAACGCTGTAAAAACAAATTATTTATTATTATTTTAAATATATATTACAGCGTTTAAGTTTTTAAACGCTGTTATAATTAGGGTTTGGATTGAGGGTTAGGGTTCGGGGTTCAGGGTTTAGAACCCTAATTACAACAGCGCTTCCTTTATTTAAGCGCTGTTATAAATAAGTTTATATAATATTATTTTAGACATGATATATAATAAATTCTTTTTTTAAAGCGCTGTAATATGTTAAAAAACAGAGCAGTATTTTTATTATATATGTTTCAAATTACAATAAACACAATTCATTATTGATAAATTACTCAAATTACAATAAACAGAAGCTCTATTAAAACATCATCTAATAATTTTGAATCTTCACAATCCATATTATCTCGAATACCTGCATGAAAAAATTAAACATAAGGACAATATACACGATAAAACAAATAAAATAATTAAAATTTTAAAAAGTAAGAATTTTCAACACATTAATTACCTGCTTAATTCCAAATCATAAAAAAAGTTTGATTACATCATCCCTTTATATAGCGTGCTCATCACTAAAATCCTGTATGAAAAACACCAAGCAAATAAGTAAATGATATATAAATCTAAACACAACTTCACAAATATATTAATTTTGAAAAATATTCGGAATTCTTACATTGTTTTTCAATCCATATGCCTTCATTGTGATCATCCCTTCTCTGTTGAAATTCACCAACGTCTTCGAAATTGTTTGGAATGGTGCTACAAACCGCTGCACTATCTTCAGAGTAATCATTTGTATCCATACCATCTTCGAAGAAAATATGTTGTTTTCCATGAACGACAATATATTTATGTTCATTTGTGGGATCCTTGACGTAAAATACTTGTTTAGCTTGCTCAGCCATGATGAAAGGCTCGTCTTTGTATCCTTCTCTACGAAAGTCAACAAATGTCATGCCGAATTCATCAATACGAACATTCGAACTATGCACCCATTTGCACTTGAAAACAGGTATCCGAACTTCTACGTAGTCTATTTCCCATATGTCTTCAATAACACCATAATAATTCACACCGGCATTTACAGGGTTCTTATCTTTGGCACTAGACACATGAATTGTATCAGCAACAATTGTCACGCCACTATTCTGAACTGAACTTCTTTCATCCTGATCTTTTGTGTAAAAAGAATAACCATTTAAATCATACCCTCTATAAGAATGAACGGCGCAACTAGGCCCAACACCAAGAGACTTCACAAAATCAGGCACATTTGAACTTAAAACGTCGTCTTTCAACCAAGAAGCAAACTCTTCTGAATGCTTTTTTTGGATCAACTTTTCAGATTTTCCCTGATTAGATGACCTTATCAATTGCAAATGACGTTCTACAAAGGGCTCGATCTCATCAACCTGCCGCAACACGTAGAAATGGGCGTCATGCAACTCTGATCGAGGAACAACTTTAACTTGAAATCCAATTGTTCCTTTCCCCTGAAGACGATCAAAGTGTCGCGGCTTTGGAATCCCAATAGACTCAATATTGCCCAAATAATGTGAGCAAAACTCAATTGCTTCCTCGGCAATGTATCCTTCAACCATAGAACCTTCAGGTCGATGTCTATTTCTCACATAACCTTTTAAGGTCTTCATGTACCTTTCGAAAGGATACATCCATCTCATATGGACCGGTCCAAGAAATTTTATCTCCCGTACTAAATGAATAGTCAAATGAACCATAATGTCAAAAAATGAGGGAGGAAAATACATCTCAAGCTGACAGATAGTAACAACAATTTGATTTTGGAGTTCGTCTAAGTCAAGCGGGTCAACTGTCTTAGAACACAAAGAGCTGAAAACAACACACAATCGGGTAATAGCAGATCTCACGTTCTCAGGCAATATCCCACGAATTGCGATAGGCAATAGCTGTTGCATCAATGTATGACAATCATGAGATTTTAAACCAACAAGACGCATGTCTTTCATGGAAACCAGACTTGAAATATTTGACGAGAAACCCGAAGGAACTTTAACACCCTTCAAACTGGAACAAAAACTAATTTTTTCAGTTTTAGATAAAGTCGTACACGCAGGTGGTAGATAGGTTCTTTGTCCTCTTTGTTCGGGAGCTAACTCCTTACGAATGTTCATTTCAAGCATGTCCAATCTAGCCTTCACACCGTCCTTTGACTTTCCAGGAATGTTGAGAATGGTTCCGATAAGACTATCACAAATATTTTTCTCCACATGCATAACGTCAATACAATGTCTAACAGTAAGGGTATACCAGTATGGGAGATCAAAAAATATAGATCGCTTTTTCCACAAACCATCAACAGTATTACGTCCTCGTTTTCCCAAAACATTAGGAACTTCCCAAATAGTATCAAGTATTTCCTTGCCAGAAGCTGATTTCGGTTCATTTTCAAACTCAACTTTCCCATTAAACGAAGCTTTCTTTCGACGGTAGGAATGATTGGTCGGAAGGAAACGTCTGTGTCCCATGTATACAATCTTGCGACAGTTTTTAAGATGTTGAGAATGTGTATTCTCTCCACATATTGGGCATGCTTTGTATCCTTTGATCTTATACCCGGACAAGTTACCGTATGCAGGAAAATCATTGACTGTGCAAAATAACATCGCTCGCATATCAAAAAACTCGTCTCTAGATACATCATAAGTAGGGACACCCTTGTCCCACAAAAGAATTAGATCATCTATCAATGGCTGTAAATAAACATCAATGTTATTCCCCGGCTGCCGAGGCCCAGAAATCAATAATGAGAGCATCATATATCTGCGTTTCATGCACAACCAAGGTGGAAGATTATAAATAACCAATATGACTGGCCATGTACTATGCTGACTACTAAGATTTCCAAACGGATTCACTCCATCAGTGCACAAACCTAAACGCAAGTTTCTTGGATCGCCTCCAAATTCAGGAAATGTTTCGTCAAAAGTCTTCCACTGAACTGAATCAGCCGGGTGACGCATCATATAATCCTCAACACGCTTTTCAGCATGCCATCGCAAATTAGTAGCGTCGTCTGAGATTGAGAAGAGCCGCTGAAATCTAGGAATTGGAGGTAAATACCACAACACTTTAGACGGTGCGCCTTTTGAACTGATACTGGGTGCTTTGTTCGGTTTATATCTTGAAGAGTTACAAACTGGACATTCAGTTAGATCTTTATACCGACCTCGAAACAAAATACAATCGTTTGGACATGCATGAATTTTTTCGTATTCGATTCCCATAGGACACATTACCCTCTTCGCGTCATAAGTACGAGTAGGTAATGTGTTCGGATCAGGAAGCATTTCTGATACCAATGTCAATAACTCTGTAAAACTCTTATCACTCCATCCATTCTTTGCTTTCAGATTAAACAACTTTAACACTGCTGAAAGTTTGGTAAATTTTGTGCAACCATCGTACAAAGGTGTCTCAGAATCAGATTTAAGTTTTTCAATGACAGAAGACCCGACGTTCATCTCTTTCTCAATGTTATTCACCATTCCAATTAAATCGTCATCCTCCCAGTCCATATTTTCATTAAATCCATGTTGTTCCATCTGGGGGCCGGGAGAGCTAGCTGTCTCACATTCACCGTGTAAATGCCAAACTTTGTACTGTGGATCAATCCCCTTTAACAACAGATGTTTGTGAAGATCTCCGACTTTTATTTTTTTGTTATTCCAACAATCGGTGCATGGACAAAACACATATTCAGTGTCATTCCGGTCTGCAAAATCCTTAGCAAACTGACAGAACCCTCTTATTCCTTCTTCATAACCAACGGACAAACGATTTAAACACATCCAACTTCGATCCATTATGACTTACAAAATTGAGAATAATCGGATTCAAATACCTAGAAAAAGATAAATTAGACAATCAAGACGATCAATATTTTGGACATTCATAATTCGGAAAGACGGAAAAAGATGACTTACATCTAAATAATTCGCACAAACATACATTTAAATCGATATTATAAACGAGACGGAAAAAGATGACTCACCCGGTTGAGATTAATTGATGTTCGGAGGCATAGAAGACATGAGGTTGGGATAAAAATCAAAATCAACAAAAACCTAAAAAAGTTAAATCAGATTTAAACTTTTTAACAGCGCTTAAATAATAAAACGCTGTTAGAACGTAACATATAACAGCGCTTCTAAAATAAAGCACTGTAATAAAATATGCAAAAATCGGTCGACACAGGCTACTTTTTACAGCGCTACATTATTAAGGGCTGTTAAAAGTTGTTTTTTACAGCGCTTATCTGAATAGGCGCTGTTAAAGGTTATATTTGACAGCGCTTATTAAAATAAGCGTTGTTGTATAATTTCTTTCAGTTTTGACAGATTTATTTCATTGTTCAAACCCTGCTATTCATGATCATTTTTCACTTCACAGGTTTCAAAGAAAAGCATTCACTTTTGCATCACCAGCATATCAAAAATAAACATCATTTCCCAACTCATTCAGTTTACAAAGATCAACATTTCATTTAAACATTCAGTTTTAAATCACCAGCATATCAAAAGATCATTATGCACAATATATCACTAGTTTCTAAACAAAAGATCATTATGCACAACACTCAGGATTCATAGCTTGCGCATCTTGTTAAACCTATACAAAAAAATTACGCTAGTTAGAAAACTCGACACAACATTCATTAAAACAATGGTATAGTATAATTATAGAACTTACCGCATTAATTCCATTGATAATCTTGAACTGGACAATCAAGAATGTAATAACAGAATTCGTCCCTTACTTCGTTCATGACGAAAGACGGGTAACTTTCCCGTCCATTTGGAAACACCTATTTCCACATCAAAACACGTTTTATATAAATGTAAATTTTATATATTTTTAAAAAGACAATGAAAAAATGAAACTTACATCACTAAAATTATCATGAAGCTGTCCATTATTTTCTTGGACATACTTAATGATATCTCGAACGTATCGTATGCAATAATAACCACATAAGTTCGTCCTTCCTGGTTGTCGTGGACACTAAACACATGATGTTAGTATATTTTATCCCAATTGTAAATGTAAAAATATGCTAGAAATTAAATTAATTACCTCGACTGTTATCCATGTAGTCGATCTAGATTGTGAAGAGGATCCATTCATATTTTGAATGTTGGTAAAACTCCTAGATTTCAAAACACAAAAAATGTTTACTGACATTTAAAGTATAAAATTAAATCGAAAACTAATAATTTAATATTTTACACTTACTTTTCAATTAATCGCCGAACATCTGATCGAACCATGCCAGCCATTGGATCTAGCCAATATACCAGATTTTGTCTTGGAAAAAGCACACACAACATCCAATGACTCCTTCAAGAACATAATATTAAACAAGTTAAGTTAAATTTAAAAGTAGCTAAAAACTATCAAATACAAAATTTAGTTGAATACTTACTCTTGTGGATCACAATATGGTAGAAAATAGCAAAAGAAGGATGAGCTATCAGGCATTGTCAACCGAGACGTCAAAATCGAAACTCTTGAGTAATGTCTCGAATGCTTGTCGTGGACGACGGTCTAATAAACCCAAATTTGAATCCGAAGCGTCCAAACTCATTGAAAAGATAACTGAAACGATTTAAATTAGAAATAATGAAATTCAATTAATTTCAGATAATATGCATGATGAATGAAAGTAATACCTCATATACAATCAAGCGCCGTATCTCCAATCTTTTCCAACTGTAAAACTTCAACAATATCATCCTTATACAAGTGAGCCCATACATCATCACCATAGACTTCACTTGGTATAAAGATAGATAGTGCGACTTCTAGCTGATTTGCACGATGATAAAGCATCTGACAATGTGTTCCCAAGTGTGCAAACTCAGGTTCATGAATACTTGATTGCATAAATCCATATTTGTAATCATTGTATGCCTGAAAACAAAGTATGACGATTGTAAATTAAAGTTTAAAGGTATAATTTACATTATTAAAGATAAATGAAGTAAATATATTGATGTACCTTTCTGTTAACTTCAACCAATGACTTAGGCCATGGTACAACTGCATTCACCGCATCCCTTACAGTGTTAAACTGCGCCAAAGGATGCGGGATCGGCTGATTAGGGTCGATTGCATAATGCAATGATGCCTTCACTTCATGATCATCAATCAGCCTATACTGCACGATTCTCCCAGGCAAAACAAGACCATATGCAACCATGGTCGAGAGCCATCATCAATGAAGAAAGCACATTTTAAACCCGTCTACATCAAGTAAATAAAAGTAAATATCAGTTACCAAAATTTTTATTTTATCTAATTTAATAAGTTTAATATACCTCAGGGATTGTGAGAAAATATCATCTTCAGGCGATGGGATGTGCTGCTGAGATGAGCTAATGTCGACTCCCCTAGGTTGTTGCACGACATTTGTGCTACCTTTTGTAGAAGTCGAACCTTTGGGAAATACTTTTTTCCAGCCCACCGCCATCCCGACCCTCGAGTACGTCCTGGATACTCAGGTTTTCCAATCGCCTGAGTAAGATATCATTCCGCCCTTGTGAAATGAAATGTCCAGCAGATGCCTCCTCCTCTGCCTCAGCCTACAAAAAGATAAATAATTATTATTACAGAAATATCTTCTAAAATATCAACCATGTAATTAAATAGACTAAAGAAGACTTACAATTTTTGCAGCAATAGTTTCTGCTGTCTCGCTCACATAACCACCAGATTTTGTTTGATGGGCTTTCCTCCATACTTCGTACCTCTCAACTGTAATGCTCCCTACATCACAGTCATCGGACAATCCAGTAGCCTGAAGCGCATCAGCTTTCTCCTTTATCAGGAGTTCTTCAGCACGGCTATATCCGCCTCGAGAAGTAGCATGATGATACTTGTTGAGGCGCGCTCTTTCGGCAGCTCTCAAGCCCTCCTCCTCAAATTCTTCGCTTCTCCTCACAGCCACAAACTCCACCCACTGATCTGGAGTAATGAATTGATAAACAAGAGTGGGATCCTCTTCGTTCTTCTTACCCTTGATGTAATCTTTGGTAAGGGTTGTCTTGAAATTTCTCCAAAAATTCCAGCTTGTCTCAGCTCTTGTGTCTTGTGAGCATCCGACACATTGAATTTTGCCTGTAAAAACAAAAAAGAACAAATCATTTCAAACATATTGCATATATAGTATCAAAATATAAATTGATATGTAAAATAACATTAATACAAGAATCACTTCAAAAATGAAATATAAAAGAATTAAAATAACATTTTTAATTACCTTCATATCGCTCCACACAAGGTTCTTCAACTCTGTAGGCACGTGCCTCCAATTAGATAAGTAATTGGAACACGTGTTCTTGCTGCCACACATAGTGCACTTCTCCATATTGATTTATTCGGACTCGTTGGAAGTCCTTTATCGGTAAACTCAATAGTGGATTGAGTATTAGAGGTACTTCTCTCCTTACAAAATTTGGTCAAATATGTCGGCCCCCTCTTACCTCTCCTGGATGGCGCGCAACACTCTCCCGCGTTATCACTATTATCATTTGTGATTTGCAAATTCTCCATTTCTACATATTTAACAAAATTATTCGTGATCAAACACAAAACAACAGTATACAAGTAGATTAATACAACAGAAAACAAATTACACAAACTTTAAAACGGAGCTAAGTTGGAATTTTGAAACAGAGCTAAATTATACAAATAGAGGAGTGCCGTATCGTAACTTTGAACGAAACCCTTGAAGTGAACGGAGCTAAGTTGGAAAAGCTGAGCGTGAGTTTAGGGTTTGAAACGGAGCTAAGTCGGAAATTCGGAGCAAAGGTGGACGGAAGAGATTTGACGACTGCCGGTAAAGCGGGATCTGAGTGTGAACTTTGAAGTCGGAAAATTACTAGGGTTAAAACGTATTTATAACAGCGCTTCTTATTATAAGCGCTGTGGTATACATATTTTTAACAGCACTTCTTTGGAAAAGCGCTGTTAAAAATACTATTTAAGACATCGCTTAAATAAAAAGCGCTGTTGTAAATAACACACATCGCTTTTAATAAACGCGCCGTTTTAATTAGTATTTTTAACAGCGCTTTTTCAAAGAAGCGCTGTTAAAAATATTATTTAACACTGCGCTTAATTATAAAGTGCTGTTGTATATTTTGTACATCGTTTTCTTAAGAAGCGCTATGTTAAATATGTTTATTACAGCGCTTTCTATTTAAAGCGCTGTGAAAGATCTAATTTCTTTTACAGCGCTTAATAACAAGCGCTGTTGAAAATATAATCTGTACTACTGTTCCTTCGGTATTACAAGCGCTTTCTATGGAGCCTGCTTGGTAATGGTTTCTGTTGCTCCAAGCCTCTCTCCGTTCAAAGCTTTATTGCTGGTTGGGTCAAACCTATTAAGAAACATTCCTTTGTTCAATGTTTCAAGTTGGGCTGACTTTATGTGGTTTATGGGAGATTTGGAAGATGCCTAATGCTATTCGTCTCAATTCAGCATTGACTCCTTTGGAAATCAGTTTATGTCATTGGAGCTATGCCCTTGCTAACCCCATTCCTGGCGGTATAGAAGGCAGCAGGGATCAATTCATATTGAATCTTTTTGGTGTCTCTATTCAGCGTCGGATCCGTAGTGTAGAAAGTTGGCGTCACTGGACACGGAAGTCAAGGGCATTTGCATGAATCTCACCACAGTTGACGCTTCTCATTATATTAAAGGCACTGCTCTTTTCAGAACAGATGAAGGTACCTTCCTTCATGCTGGTAATTTCAAATTACAAAAAGCTGATCCGCTTAGTGAGCTTCTTGATTTGATGGAAAAGGCCCTTGTTGCAGCTAAGGACTTATCATATCAGGTCACGTCTATTCAAAGCTCTCATACTCATATGTTTGATTTCACTTCCATTAACTCTAATAACATACCTTGGCGTATAAGAGACAAGATACTCCCTATCATAATGACGCAGGGCATTCAACGAACTGAAAAGCTTGTCCTGGAGCTCAATCATGCAGTTTATGCCATTGCCTATACCTCCCAGTTTCCCAGTCACATGTCTAACCTTGCCCAACTTCATATTGCGGCTAGAAGAGCTATCGAAGCGGATAGGAGGCGCATTCATACTTTCTGTGGAGGAGAAACAACTTATATCTCTCTTGTGCAGAGATGACTCTAACTTATATTTTTGGTCACCACTACTAGGGACGATACAACAATACCCACACATCATAATATATCTTTCTTGTACAGAGATGAGTCTAACTTATAGTTTTTCTTTTCTCTGATGATGGGGATGCCCAAATCGATCTTGTTGTTGCTCATCCCGTTTAGCGTTATTAGACTGCAAAGCAATCGGCGCTTGAGGGTTCTTTGTTCTTTTCTTTTTATTTGTAATAGGTTCTTTCCTAAGGAGGTCTCCTGGAAAAACCACCAATTCTTGTACTCGCCACGATCCAAGCTTTTTGGGTCCTTCATTAATAAAGTCGCTGGTACCGCCCAGCTTTAATTAAAAATATGTGTTTTATTCAAGGGTTTGGGTTGTGTAATTGTTGAATGGATATATATTTGACAATTAATTAATTACTTGGGTTGATTTTAAAAATTAATGACAGATGTTGATGCACGAAATTGAGTATTATTCACTCATTGATGAAAGATATGCATAGACTTCAAAAAGAAGGTTTGTGCAACGTGCATGCCTTTTTTAAAATTGATGTTAGTTCCAAAAGAATAGCAGATTCATCATTCAAGCATTTAATGGAATAATCATTGAGCAATAATGTCAATGAACAAAATTAAACTTCTTGAAAAATTCAAATATTATGGTTTATTTCTTTGAATTCCAATAACATTCAAATAACTTTGATCAAGAGATTTAACTACATTTTTTTTGATAGGTGGTACATGTAGTACAAGAATATTCGTTAGCACATCTAGCTAATACAACAAGTACATTATCTTCAATCTAAGCACAGCCTTCTACAAAGGATCCCTCCACCAAGACTTGAACACGTCTTCCATACAACTCTGACATAACTCCATTGCAACTTCATACATAGACAGCTTCCACGCCCAACACGGGAAGAAATGAAGAGCCTCCACACCCATGGCGAGAGGAATAACAAACTCCAACAAATGGAGAATAATTGGTGAGGCCAGGGATTGAACCCTTGACCTGAGGGTTCTTTAACTACATTGATAATCATTGATTGGCACTTTGGCAGCATTTGAAGTACATTGAATTTAATGACAATTATTCTCATCAACATAAATCTTAATTAATGATTTTCCCACATGCTGTATATTCATTTCTACTCATCATTTAACTTCTTCAAAACACTTCATCTAATATAAATAAAAACAAAATATTAAGGCAAAAAACATCTGTTCAGAACAATCACTCACAAAATAAGTTTAATTTAAGAAAAATAAAGCTATTAACTTTGGGCCGGTTAACGGGCCGCGGGATTGTAAACTCTTTGGACAAGATCACGTGATAGACATGAATCCGCACGTGAACTTCTATAACCAATTTCGAAGGATTAAGGAGAACTGGACAAGGGTCCACGTGCGGTCCAGTCCAAATGGAAGCCTTAGCATGGTACCATGTTATGACGTGGACATATTACCCATTGGTATTCAAAAATATTCCCTCCGTCCTAAACTTTTGCATTTTGGGCCTCCCTTTAAATTTGTCACATTTACTTTATTTTCAACCATTTATTTTACTTTTCTAATTATAAACATATATATCATTTATTCTTAATCACACATTTTATATTTTCTTTCTTTCTTAATAATCGTGCCGGTTATCTTTTTTGATAAACAAATAGGGACGGAGGAAGTAGCTGCTTTTGGAGCGTGCCACCTATCAATTCAATCCCATTTTATTGATAAATTTGATTTTTAAATGCATTTTAGCTGTCTAGATTAGGGTTTTGATTGAATTGTTGTTCCTGTTTCTTTCTAAAATGTTACTTAAAAATAAATGTTAGGAAAATGTAGATAACTATTACAGTTTAGCTTCTGTTTTATCCATTATTTACATGGTCCTCAACTTTGATCTTATCATCTCAAGCTCGCACCAAATTAAGTCAGAATCAAATCTGCTATGAGTAACTATTTTGCATCTTGATCTTCAGTTGCTAAATCAATCCCAAACAAAAAATGAACTGATTTAGGTTAATTATTTTGCCTCTTTAAGGTCTCTCCTAATATGATGGAGTGGAGGGGGACATGAAATGATGTAAAAAAATGAAAAAATTAACAAAAAAGAAAATTGAAGTACTAAAATAATGATGGAAACAACATAGTTGATGTAATTGATTTGCAGAGGTAAAGATAACATATAAAATTGTTAGTATATGATAAGGTTATAGACTACTTATATCTTCCCCAAATTAATGTGTAGTGTGTTTGTTGCAACCCAAAAGGCATTTGAAATTAAATGAGAAGATGAAGATGAAGATGAAGATGAAGATGAAGATGAGTAATATTTAGAAGTTATTATGATACATCAATATTAGTATAAATAAGGTGTTTCACATAAGTGTTGAATAAGAAGAATAATATCATCTCTTGATATTTTCTATTTCCTCTTCCCAATCTTGTCTATCTCTTCTTTATTCGTTACGTATTTCTAAACTCGTAACATTTGGTGCTCTCATTGAGAGTTGATTATGCCTGAAACACGAAGTCAAACCATGGATCTCACAACCTTAGCCGCAAGCTTTGCAGAATTCAAAACCAAAACTCAGCAGTCCATTGAGTCCTTACTTAAGCAACAGAAGGAAGACTCTATCCAACACAATGCAAAATATGAAAACGTATTAGGAATGTTGGAGCAGCTTATGAAAAAGTCTGAGTCAGAAAAACAAACGATGACAACCAACACTAACATGACATCGGGTTCGGGATTACTGCCGATACCATCAGAGACTAAACATTCAGAAATCAACAATAAAAATTTACAAGAGCAGATACTGGTGCAACAACCACTAGCAGCGGGTTCAAATCATGCTGGTGTCGGAAGGCTGCCTCGAATTGAAGTTCCAATCTTCAACGGAGAAGGGGTAGAAGGTTGGCTCTTCCAAATAGAGCGCTACTTTGAACATCAACGAATCCATGTTGAACAACAATTGATAATTGCAACGTTTTATTTGGCCGGAGATGCTTTACAATGGTATCAATGGATGTACGCTACACAACAACTTAAGGATTGGCCAGCTTTTGTACAAGCCTTACAAGCACGTTTTGGACCATCACCATATTGGAATGCTGAAGTCATGTTGAACAAACTTCAACAAACTGGAATTGTCGGAGCTTATATTAGAGATTTTGAGGCTTTATCGATGAAAACTCCTGGGTTAACATCGTTAAATTTGTTACATCGTTTCATTGCGGGTTTAAAGGAGGAAATACATCGTGAATTAATATTACTGTCTCCAACTAATTTGCAAGTTGTTATGGGAATGGCTCGTACTGCTGAGCTAAAACTTGGGGCTAGTCGACTACCGTTCATGCCAATTGAGTATAGAGAAATGAAATCAGCGAAAACTAATTCAACTGAGCTTCCATTTAAACGTTTAACGGTAGCTAAAATGTCTACAAGGCGCGAAAAAGGTTTGCGTTTCAATTGTGATGAAAAATATATGTCGGGACATAAATGGAAACCATGTTTCCAATGTTTTTTAATAGAGGAGCCTCCAGACGAGAATGGCATAGAAGAAGCAACTTGTGGAGACTACAAAGCTCATATGACCTCAAATTATATTTAATTCGAGGACGAGTTTGGATTCGATGGGGGAAGAAATGTTGCAACCCAAAAGGCATTTGAAATTAAATGAGAAGATGAAGATGAGTAACATTTAGAAGTTATTGTGATACATCAATATTAGTATAAATAAGGTGTATGACATAAATATTGAATAAGAAGAATAATATCATCTAATTCATCTCTTGATCTTTTTTATTTCCTCTTCCCAATATTGTCTATCTCTTCTTTATTCGTTACGTATTTCTAAACTCGTAACAGTGTTGCGGCTACATGCTCCATCTCCTTATCACTTATGATTATCAAGTAGCTACTCAGGCGTACCTAAACAACACTTAAGAATCTTATCCTTGTAGGGACAGATTCAGAAAGCTCAGTAGTAGTGCAGGGCATGCCCTTTGCTTCTTAGTATTCTGAGAAGTGTTTCATAGTTCATGTGCAAATTAGGCCTGTCTTTTCCAAATATTGTGTTGCTGCTGAAAGTGACCTAAAGTTCCAAACTTGTGTCAATAATATGTGCTTTCTATATCATTGAGAATCATCATACTTGTTTCAGTTGAACACAAGTTTAGCTCTCAGTACTGTAGCTATGCCTCTCTCTGAATTCTACAGATTGGCAAAAGGCAAGCACAAATCAGCTCAACAACAGCAGGAGCAAAGTGCTGCTGGTGCAGACTCCTCTTCACCTGGCCCTTCTTCACTGTGAGTTTTTCTGTGGATTTTTTGTTTAGGGGTTGCTTGTGAAATTCTCAATATGATGATGTCTATTTTGGTTTCAGACATGGAGGTGATTTTGTTGAGCTACTGTGGGAAAATGGCCAGGTGATGATGAAAGGATTGCCTGATAGATTTGCCTCCAACTCCAAGGCTTGTCATAATAATACCAACAATAGCAGTTCAGTTGTGGATTTGCCTCAGACTTCCAGATTTATGGAAAAAGGCGTGGCAACTGGTGGGAACAATACAGAGATGATGGATTCTTTAATGAACGATTTTCAGATATCAGGTCCATCTGAGCTTGATTTGGTTCCTAGGTTGAGCTTGTAATCTGGGTGCCTACTTGATCTGGTGGAAGAAGATCATGTGAAGATTGCTTGAGGACCAAGAAAGCTACAAGTTTGAATTTATTTGTATTTTGAGTCTCAGGGTATGTAGTTGCAAATACATAGTAGTCTGGGGTCATGTTACAAATATGTAAAGTTCAAGACAAAGCACACAGCCTGTTGTGTGCTGCGTCAGTCTGACACCTGCTGCAGCAGAGGTGCGCCTCATATTCTGTGTGTCTGCAGCAGGGGTTATAAAGGTGTCGGGCAGGCTTGTAGCTGGGTGTGAGAGTGTCTGTTGAGTGAGTCTCCTGTGGTGTGCATTGTTGTCCTGTGGAGCGTTTGAGTGGTCTGTAGTAGAGAGAGAAGTGAGCGGTAGCTGGTGGTTTCCGGCTAGAGGTTTGCTGTTGTATCTCGTTGTTCCTCCTCCTTTGAAACATCAATAAACTCCTGTTTGCTGGACTAGTCTAGCCACCCAGAGTGTGGCTAGGAAACCAGGGTAAACCTCTTGTGTAATTGAGTACTGCTTCAGGTCTGTTTCAGGTCTATTCCAGGGGTGTTGCAGATTGTTGTTCTGAGTTGTCTTCGAGTGGATTGGGGCGTAGGCTTCTACAATTGGTATCAGAGCCCGTACGGCGACCAGAATGACTCCGACGAGGTTTGAGATGGAGAGGTTTGATGGAAAGGGAGACTTTTCCCTTTGGAGGCAAAGGATGAGAGCCATTCTTGTTCAAACGAAGCTTGTCAAAGCGCTGCAAGGTGAGAAGGAGCTTCCGGAGACTATGTCCAAGGAGGATAAGGAAGAGCTGCTGGAGCTGGCCTACAGCACAGTGGTCTTGTATCTGGGGGACAAGGTTTTGAGGGAGGTTTCTAAAGAGAAGACTGCAGCAGGGGTTTGGCTGAAGCTTGAACAGCTCTACATGACCAAGATATTGACTAATAGGGTTTACTTGAAGGGAAGGCTGTTTGGGTTTAAGATGACTGATGAGAAGTCCTTGGATGATTATCTGGATGAGTTCTCGAAGATAGTGATAGATCTGGAGAATATAGGAGTGAAAGTCGAGGATGAAGATCAGGCCATCATGATATTGAACTCACTGCCGGCTTCATACTCTACCTTTGTGGAAACCATGAAGTATTCCAGAGAAACTTTGAGTCTTGAGGAGGTGTTATCAGCTTTGAAATCTAAACAGATTGAAGCCAAGTCAGCAGGGGATGTTGCGGAGGGCTTAACTGCGCAGAGGAAGGTTGACAAACATGACAAGAAGAAGTTGAGGAAACACAGCAAAGGTAAGAGTCCTAGTGGTATGAAGATGGAAGCCAGGCAGAAGGGCAATAAGTGCTTCTATTGTCACAAGGAAGGACACTTCAGAAAAGACTGTCCAGAAGCAAAGAATCAAGGGAAGAAACCTGCTCAAGCAGAGATTTCGGTTGCTGAAGATGGGTATGAGAGTGGTGAGGTTCTTGCTGCAGCAGAGAAGGATACCAGTGTGAAGTGGATCCTAGACAGTGGCTGCTCGTTCCACATGACTCCAAACAGGCATTGGTTTGAGGTGTTTAAGCAAGAGGATGGTGGATCTGTTCTTTTGGGAAACAACAAAGCCTGCAGAGTGCTTGGTATTGGATCTGTGAGAATCAGGATGGAGGATGGGAGCACTAGGTTACTCACCCATGTCAGGTACATTCCTGAACTGAAAAGAAATTTGATTTCTTTGGGAACTCTTGATGCTTTAGGTTATTCATTTAAGGCAGAGAAGGGTGTTATGAAAGTTGTTAGAGGTGCATTGATCATGTTAAGGGGTGTTAGAACAAATGGCTTGTATGTGTTGTGTGGTGAAACTTTTATACCTGGAGAAGGCTACTTGTCGGAGGAATCTAGAGATAAGACCATGTTATGGCATCTTAGATTGGGACATGTAGGAGAGCAGGGGTTGATAAAACTAGCAGAACATGGCTGTTTGGGGAAGGAAGTTATTAGTAGGATCAAGTTTTGTGAAAACTGTGTGTTGGGTAAATCTAGTAAGGTTAGATTTAGTAAAGGAACACATAGGACTGCTGATATACTTGAATATATACACTCTGATCTTTGGAGACCCTCTAGAACTGAATCAATAGGAGGTAGAAGGTACTTCACGACTCTTGTTGATGATTACTCTAGGAGATGTTGGGTATATTTTCTGAAGCATAAGAATGAAGTTGTTGATGTTTTTAAGACCTGGAAATTGTTAGTTGAGAATCAGACTAACAAGAAAATTAAGAGGCTTAGAACTGACAATGGGCTTGAGTTTCTGGACAAGACATTTTTGGATTTGTGCAAGTGTGCAGGTATTTCAAAGCATCACACAGTTCCTGGAAATCCACAACAAAATGGATTGGCTGAGAGGTACAATAGAACTATACTGGAAAGAGTGAGGTGTATGTTGTTCCAAGCTGGTTTGCCAAAGAAGTTTTGGGCTGAGGCATTGCAAACTGCCTGTTATCTGATCAATAGATGTCCGTCTTCTGCCATTGAATTCAAGACACCTATGCAGATGTGGAGTGATCATGATGTGGATTACTCAAAGCTCAGAATTTTCGGATGTGCTGCTTATGCACATGTGAAGCAGGATAAACTTGCACCTAGAGCACTGAAGTGTATTTTTCTTGGGTACCCGGAAGGAGTCAAAGGATACAAACTGTGGTGTTTGGAAGAAAATCATAAGAAGATTGTCTTAAGCAGAGATGTCACCTTCAATGAAAGTCATTTTCCGTTCAAGAAAATGGGAACCTTTGAGATTGGTGAGTGTAGCAGATCTCAAGTCGAGGTGGAGCTTGAAGGTGTTGCTTCAGAAAATGAAAATGGTGCTGAAGCAGGTCAGGAGCAGACTGACAGAGCTGTTGAGGGCAGTGACCAACAAACCACTCCTAGGAGTAGAACTGCAAGGCTTTCTAACTACCAACTAGCCAGGGATAGGGAAAGAAGAGCTGGTGCAGGGAGAAATCCAATCAGATTTGGATTTGAGGATATGGTGTCATTTGCATTCAATGTGGCTGAGGAAATTGATGAAAATGAACCAAGGTGCTTCAAGGAAGCAGTTGAGTCTGAGAACTGTGACAAGTGGATTCAGGCTATGAAGGAAGAGATGGCTTCTCTTAACAAGAATGAAACATGGACCCTGGTGGACAAACCTGATCATAAGAAACTAGTAAGTTGCAAGTGGATTTTCAAGAAGAAGGAGAACATATCTGGATCTGGTGAACCTAGATGGAAGGCAAGGCTGGTGGCCAGGGGTTTTTCTCAGGAAGAAGGAGTAGACTTCAATGAGATTTACTCACCTGTTGTGAAGCATAGATCAATCAGAATGCTTTTGGCCTTGGTAGCAGAAATGGACTTGGAACTTGAGCAGCTTGATGTCAAGACTGCTTTTCTGCATGGAGACTTGGATGAGGTGATCTACATGACACAACCAGAGGGCTTTGAAGTTGGAGATCCTGATAAGAAAGTATGTCTGCTTAAGAAGTCTCTGTATGGTCTGAAGCAAGCTCCTAGGCAGTGGTACAGAAAGTTTGATGAGTTCATGCTAAAGGTAGGTTTCAGAGGTCCAGTTATGATTGGTGTGTCTACTTCAAGAAATCTGCTGAAGGGTGTTATATTTATCTGCTTCTCTATGTTGATGATATGCTGATTGCTAGTAAACAGAAAGAAGAGATAAGTAAACTGAAGTTGCAACTGAATGAGAGTTTCGAGATGAAGGATCTGGGATCAGCCAAGAAAATCCTTGGGATGGAAATTACCAGATTCAGAAAGCAAAGGAAGTTGTTTCTGTGTCAGTCTGGTTATTTGAAAAGGGTTTTGCTCAGATTTGGTTTTGAGAATGTGAAGCCAGTTAGTACTCCATTAGCAAATCATTTCAAACTAAGTGCAGATCAAGCTCCTGTTACTGAAGAGGAAATTGAATACATGAAGGGTGTTCCTTATTCCAGTGTAGTAGGGTGCTTGATGTATGCCATGGTCTGTACTAGACCTGATTTGGCAAATGCAGTGAGTTTGGTGAGTAGGTTTATGGCTAAACCTGGAAACAACATTGGTTTGCGTTTAAATGGTGGTGATGAGAGTATCTGGCTGGGACATTTGAGAAGGGTCTGATGTTTGGGAATTCTGAAGCAGGTGGAGCTTTGGTGATGGGCTATGTTGACTCTGATTTTGCAGGAAGTTTGGACACTAGGAAGTCTCAAACTGGATATGTGTTCACAATGTTTGGAACTGCAGTGAGTTGGAAGGCTTGTTTACAGTCTGTTGTGGCTCTATCAACAACAGAGGCTGAGTATATGGCTATAACTGAGGCAGTTAAGGAAGCATTGTGGATGAGAGGTGTAGTGACTGAGCTAGGACTTGTGCAAGAGAATGTCAGTATTTTCTGTGACAGTCAGGGGGCCATTCATCTCTCGAAGCATCAAGTGTTTCATGAGAGATCAAAACACATTGATGTGAGGCTGCATTTCGTGAGGAGAGTCACTGAGTCTGGGGAAGTGAAGCTGGTGAAGATATCAACTCTGGAAAACCCAGCTGATGCTTTCACAAAGACAATACCTGCTGAGAAGTTTGAAAAATGCCTAGGGCTTCTAGGCATTGTTCTGAAACACTGAAGTTAATAGTGTGAGTGGAGTTTGTTGGTGGTTAATGGAAGGAGAGGAGCAGATCAAGCAGTCAAGGTGGAGATTGTAATCTGGGTGCCTACTTGATCTGGTGGAAGAAGATCATGTGAAGATTGCTTGAGGACCAAGAAAGCTACAAGTTTGAATTTATTTGTATTTTGAGTCTCAGGGTATGTAGTTGTAATACATAGTAGTCTGGGGTCATGTTACAAATATGTAAAGTTCAAGACAAAGCACACAGTCTGTTGTGTGCTGCGTCAGTCTGACACCTGCTGCAGCAGAGGTGCGCCTCATATTCTGTGTGTCTGCAGCAGGGGTTATAAAGGTGTCGGGCAGGCTTGTAGCTGGGTGTGAGAGTGTCTGTTGAGTGAGTCTCCTGTGGTGTGCATTGCTGTCCTGTGGAGCGTTTGAGTGGTCTGTAGTAGAGAGAGAAGTGAGCGGTAGCTGGTGGTTTCCGGCTAGAGGTTTGCTGTTGTATCTCGTTGTTCCTCCTCCTTTGAAACATCAATAAACTCCTGTTTGCTGGACTAGTCCAGCCACCCAGAGTGTGGCTAGGAAACCAGGGTAAACCTCTTGTGTAATTTGAGTACTGCTTCAGGTCTGTTTCAGGTCTGTTCCAGAGGTGTTGCAGATTGTTGTTCTGAGTTGTCTTCGAGTGGATTGAGGCGTAGGCTTCTACAGAGCTACCACAGTGAAGATGAATATTGGAAGAATAATTACTCATCTGATTTCTTTACTGAAGTGTCTGGTGTAACTGCAGCAGAGTGTTCGAATCATATGACTGGTTTTACTCCAGTGGATGGACGAAGTAACGAAGCTCTGCCCTTTAAGGATTCACATCAGATCTCTTTTCAGAAAAATACAACTTTCAAACAGCGTGATGTTTCATCCATGAGGCCTAATATGAGTCAGCTGTATCGGGTTTGTTCATTTCCTTCATTACAGCCGAAGGTATCATACAACCTTACGCAAAATATCTCGTGTGGTGAATCATCTCAGAAACGCTATATATCTTCTGTACATCCCAGCAAGAAGATGGAAGCTCAAGGTCTAGGACAGCCAGTGCCAAGTGCTAGTTTTATAAATTCTCCTCATTTTGCAGCCAGGGTTAAATCCGGTCTTGAAGGTATTAATGCCAAAGTGAATTCTGTTCTGATTCGCGCGAAACCTGCAAGCCCGTCTCAAATACCTGGTGGTTTGCCTACTTCAAAGTCACTTGAGATGTTGCATCATACTGGCCATTCGGGTATTGTGAGTTGCCAAGGGATCAGCGGAATGATTGATGTTTCTTCCAAGCAAGTAACAGTTCCCAACGAAAAATTGCTTCAGGGAACGTTGAAATAACCACTGAACCCGTTGTTGTGTCTTCAGTGTGCTCCGGAAATAGTGTTGATAGAGCTTCAAATCATTCTACACGCGACTTAAAAAGAAGATGCAATGAGTCTGAAGACTCAGAAAACCTTAGCGAAGTAAGATTAAAAAAAGTGACTTATGTAAACTCACAAAAATTAAACATGTCAACTTACTGTAGTTAGAAGTTTCTTCTACCATCTCTTTGCAGGACATTGAAGAAAAATCAGTAGATATCAAGAAGGCAGCCAATAATCGTGTAAGCTCCGGATCCAAGAGAAGTCGAGCAGCTGAAGTACATAATTTAACTGAAAGGGTGTGTGCTTGCATAATATCTTGAACAACGAATTTTTTTAGGAACTTTTATGTGATGGTTTGCGGACATCTTTTATAAAAGCGGGGGAGAGACGGGATCAATGAAAAAATGCGAGCATTGCAAGAACTCGTACCTAACTGTAAGTTGTAACAAGGTATATCATCTCGAAGATTCAGAAAACTAATTTGTGTTGGTTTTGGTCTACCTTCAATGTTGTAGTTCTTCTCTTGAGTGCCACTACATGTCGCCAACCCATTTTTACGTTTGGATGATTTCTTTCAACAAAAATATATTTCCGCCAAGACTTTTTGATTGACACATTTATGACTTCAGGTAGATAAAGCAACGATGCTTGATGAAGCCATCGAGTATTTGAAGACACTTCACCTCCAAGTACAGGTGCGCATAACTACCAAAATCATAACAAATGCTCAGGCATTATTTACCAGACTTGTGTAATTATGCCGTTTGCAGATGATGTCAATGGGACATGGTGTATGTATGCCTCCGACGGCGTTACCTCATATGCCACGGTTCACACCAATGGGTTTCGGAATGGGATAAGGTTTAGGCATGAATATGAACTCATCAAATTACCCCCGAATTCCGCAATTTCCTGTTTCAGCATTTGGTGCCTTAAATGTAAACCTTCCAATGTTTGGGTTCCAAGGGCAAGGTGTAGCCATGCCATCAGTGTCTTCCCCAGTATGTTCTCCAATCAAAATGGCATTGAACTTTGATAATGCAAGTTCAGCACTACCTGCTGGACACTTAAACTCAAGGCAAATCTCCCATCCAAAAAACATGGCATTCGATATTACTCACGAAAGGCTCATAACTAATCAGGTTCACGCGCTTAATTATGTTAAGCTGAATTTTTCAGTTTGTAGCTTTTTTTATTTATTACAATGGGTACATTACAAGCTCAAGGCAAAAATATTGGTGAAGTCATGGATTGAACCCATGACCCTTAACAAAGAGTTTATGAACACTCATTGCCACCACTAGGACACCACCCTAGTGGCCAATTTGTAGCTTGAAGTTTAGTTATTCATTGTTTGTAGCTTGTTCCAAGTGATGAGCTACACCAAGCTGCGGCACTGCCGAAAGAAGACCATCCGTCGACATCCAAGGCTACAAAACCTTCAACCAAAAGTTGACTTCCTTTTACCTGCCGTGAACATGTTTATGTTAATGAAAGGTAACATGAAGAAAAATAAGACCTGTCAGTAGGTAAATAAATTTTATTTTTGAAAATAGAGATTTGTTAACATGTAATCCTCTTAGTTAGTCTTTTAAAGTAGACCATGACAACATTCTATTGTCTTCCATATTTGTTAGATACTTAGAGCATTATATATTTCCAAAAAATTTATTTGATACCATATTTAGTAGGTACTGTGAAATTGGTATACTGAGTGAGATCAAAGAGTGGCCATTGCTAAGCCCATAGCGACCTCTGTTAGTATGATACCCTCACCTCAATCCCTCTTCGTATTTTCTCACAAACTCACATGCTCAGATAAACAACCTTTTACAATCTCCCCCAATTTCAAATGGGTAGGCAGCATCATGTTTTTACAAACAAATATAAGGAAATGCCTCTAGGAAATGCCTCTGGTCCCATGAGAAAGATGATTAGCTCTTAATCCGTATCACACGAAATACGCCCATACCTACTGGAGCTCTGAATCTAAACTAGCCGGTATACAGCTGCAGACTCAGATGGGTTAATTCACTTCGCTAGTCCGATCCGTTTACTAATGCTTATTATGAAGTTTTCAAACAAATTTAAATTTCAAAGCAAATTGCAAGAGTTGAAAACTTATCCAGCAAGTTATAAAAGATTTCTGAAGCGCTTGTGGGCTACAATTATACAAACAGCATCAATGCATTTCGTGATACAGGGCTTCAATAATTGTGTCTCTGATCACTTGATCATTTCAGATCAAAGCTAAGACAAAGAATTGTCTTTTCTAGTTCTAATCACTGGCAAAACCTGCTTTCTTGAATGCGGAAACAGATACAAATAATGACCCACACTCTTACCATTTTCATAACTTAATCTGACGCTGACAAGCAGTAACTGAAGGTCTTAAACTCCTCATAATTTATTCACATTATAAATGAGCCATATTGTGAAGTGATCAGAACAAATTGTGGCACCTTTGTTAAAGGTTTCGTTAGCGGTATTTGGTCTTCGTATCTTGTATGTGAAGCATCAGCTGTATATAAAACACAGTCAGTTTATTTCCAGCAGATATGAATAGTAAAATAAATAGATGCAATACCTTTGTCCCAACATAAAATGTCATGAACATGCCGCCCAGAATAGGAAGCCCTGCAAATAATGAACAAATTATGCTTCCCAAATAAGAATATAAACTAACATCTGCCACAGAGATTTTAATAGAAGAGTACCTTCCCGATTTAGGAAGCGAGATACTAGCCAATTCATCCCCGATGGACCAATAACATAGCCAACCAGATTAGCAACCTGTAATTTCGAAAATTAGCAACAGCTGACTTCTTTATAAAATAATCATTATAAATGGATGGAAACAGAGGAGATACCATTAGACAGGTAATCGTAATGGCGCCAGCAAGTGCATGGAGTTCTCGATGAATGAATTGGCCAAAGGCACTCTCAGCCTGAGAAGTAATTGAAGTGACATGTAAGAACAACAGTGTTGTAAGAACAATAATAAAAATAGTCTCAAGACACATAAGGGCAGGGACACAGCCCTAAAAATCTGTTTGTTGAGTCTAATCCCACAGATTTGCCGGTCCCTTGATCTACAGTTAGCAATTTTGTAGAAATTTTTTCCAATTAAGCCGCTTCCCAAAAAACACTAAAAACGCCTTAAGATTGGCATAATTCCTAAGGCATGGCACCAACAAATTTCACTAGCAAGTTTGTTATTTGTTATTCCTTATCTTCCTAACATGTCTTTTTCTTTTTCAATTCATCAATACAGAGTAAAGTGTCATTACCTGGAAAGAACTAGCTGCTGACTTTACTATCACCTCGGGTATAAAGAACAAACAAGTTAGCCATGCCCATGAGAGAAGCTTCCTACAACACCACAAAAGATTTTAAAGTTAGATATAGGGTACGCTACATATATATGTATATCAGAGGTGGATAATTAAAAGTTAAGCTTGTTGAGGCTACCATTCTAAGTCATGCCATACAGCCACAAATGTGAAGACAACCCATACATTGACCAGTTTCCTCCGGGAACCACCTAGAGGAATGTACATATACCTTTGAACAATATAGAAATCAACCCTGTCATAATCAATAGATCCATGATAAGGGAAATGAGAGATGGAAAAAGTCGAACGAGGAACCTGACAAGCCATTTATTAAAGGAAGAATGCCAATTTTTCCAAAAGCTTTCCAAGTTATAACAATTATTGATGCATTTCGGCATATTTTCAGGGGGCTCGATGCCGTTAATCTGCAATAAAAACTCTATGTTATGCATAAGCCCATAACGAGTGTAGTTGAGCATGGTAACTTCTTAATATCAAACGTCTTGTACAAGAGACTTCAAAATAAATCCAAGGTTGAACTTACTTAATTTAAAAGCAAAACATGAAAATAAATTTGGGTAAGAAGAATACCAAAGACCATAAACGAAGTAGCGCCAGATAAGTAGAACTTCAGCCACATAAAATTCAGAACCTGCACCAACATATAATGTTACATAACACTGACGATTCAAGATAGCAAGTTGAGATAAACCAAGTACAAGTTAAGTACTGCAAGAGACTGTCAAGACTCTGGTCTGCAAATGCAATTATATGCATCATAAAATTTGGTTGTGTTCGTACATGGGAGGTAGGGTTCTAACAGCCTTGCATAGAATACAAAACTCTTTGTGATTTACAAAATAATTAGAATATTGGCCAAATTTGAGAGAACTTTTACCCCGTAGCCAATGATGAAGACATCAAATGGTGATAGCTGTTTCCATAACCCACTGTATTTCAGTAAACACACTCAGAAGAATTGCCAAAACATAATAAAATCAATAAAATTTTAACGCAAGACTCACCTAATTGCAAATGCATTGTAGAAGCAGAAATGTGTCATGAGTTCCATCAAGAGAAGATTCAGAACCCAGCGTAATCCATAAAGTGCCACCATTTTAGATGAATAGTTACTTTGTGGTGTATCTAACTGCAGGGATGTTAAAAAGTCACAATGCAGCTGCAGTGTTACTATTATTCCCCCAATTTTACCTTACATTTTATTAAAATATGATAAAGATCACAAGTTAGTCTGTAATCTGTAACGTTTTTTACCAAGAAAATGATACAAAAGTGGCAGAATTTTCTAATCTATAGTGTTTCTTATCATCCCTTGGTACCAGCAGCTCTACTTACTAACAATATGATTATTTCAAAAGGATTCACAATGCAAAAGCTTGTGATATATGAAAGAGCTTGTTCATTAAGAAAATTATGAAAGTAACGAAGGATATTTAAATACCTGAGAAGCAAACGCGTTGAAGCTAATGATAGGTCCAGCCAGATACAGAGGAGCAAATACCAAGTAAGAAAGGTATGTGAACAAGGAGTAACTCTCTTCGGGGACGCTTCTTTCCTGTGATGATGCAGATGAAGAGTAGGCCTATAATCTTATTGAATATTCAATTTGAGTAACTATTTTAGATGCTCATAAAGCAGATACAAGAGGAACTTACCTGTAGAGAGACGTAGCACATATGGCCAGATTTACATGTATGACAATGTTGGGCGTGCTTCTGTAATTATCATTAAAAACAAATATCACTTATGTTGCTAAGGGTGGAATCTTACTAGCACAAGGATACCTAACAACCAAAAATGAAACACATCACCTATTTTATTTTATTGCTAATTGATCATCACATTCGACATATACGATGTAGATGCATTCCAAAAATCCAAGTGTCTCAAAGAATTGAATGTATATAGTTTCACTAGTAAAAGCTGTTAAAAATGATATTCTATCGAAAACACCACTGATTGGATAAATGTTAGCGAGGTACCTCAAGATCAAATTTAGGTGAATCTTTGTGTGCCCAGTGATAATCATACCCATAACTTATCATCCGCAACACAACTGACAATATGAAGGTGAAGCCACAAATTTAGGGACTACTAAAAATGTATACATCGTCAGCCAACTCATAAATAACAAAGCAGCCCCTTTTCCAAGCATAACAAAAGAAAGATAATGGGAATACCGAAGTTGAAGCATATTTGCCACCTGAATGTACCCCGATAATGATCCAGATAAGCCAAAGGCTGCCTAGAATCGTCAAAAGCACAACTGAGGTAAAATGGAGGGCAGTAGACAAACAGCTGACGAAGTACTGCAAATTCATGTGAAAACTGAAACGTAGGATCATGGAAACCTTACCCTATTTTAGAGAATGCATATCCTTCAAAGACTCGATTACATATGAGAAATGATATGTTGAAAACCCAAATCAGAAATGAGAAGTATTTGGTTCCTGCACTAATCTGCAGAAAGACAATTCTAGTAATATAGAAAGAATCAAAACATAAACGCTTTAATATAGTTCTTATCAATTTTAAATGAGTTAAAGTCCTAGCAATCTTAATATTCACCTGATAAATGACAAAACTTACCTTAACTAAGAGATAGTTCAGAAAAGCAATCGATAGAATGAAAATAATGCTGCAACAGAGGATGAACAATTGTGATCAACCCCACAAGGTTTGGGGAATAACAATTAAGGAAAAGCAGACTAAACTGACCAAGCTCCATGTAGATAAATTAAGTAAGTCAACGAAATCATAAGCCAAACGAGAGACATTCCTCTAACTTTGAGCTTTAGAGATATCCTCAAGATTTGCGCTATCATTGAATATAATCCAAACACAACTGTAAGAATGGGTAAGTTCGACCGAAAGTTCCTCCACTGAGCATCTGAAGCATCCTAAATAAGAAACTAACATTAAAAGCCACAACGTAAACAAAAACAAGTGCAATCATACAAAGTTTGATAAAACAGAGTAAAAGAATTTCATGTATACATTAAATCGCCCCGCAAGCCATCCATAACGCAATCCATAGAGTTTCCCATAGTAATCTGCGATATAGATTAACAAAAACTCAATCCACATTATCAAATATTAAAAACCAGTTTATGAAAATGCATTTGCAATATGAAAAATGACAACTTTTTCGAAAATCCTACCACTGGAAAGCTGAAGAGTACGTTGAATAACAACAAAGTAAAACGCAACAGCATATATAATCAAGAATATCAATTCTTTTTGCTTCCAAGAACTCTTCATCTTCTTCTCGTCGCGCTTCATTTCCGATCTACAATCTACAAACAATTTCCGATAAAAAATATTCCATTATCATTACGAGATCGAAACCAAGCGCATCGTGTCGAAATACACAATCCATTTGATTTGGTTGCTGTAACTTTACTTGATCCCTTTTTAACAACCAATGATGCGACTTCGTGTAGAACACTGCTGTACTCAGAAGAAACAGAATTATACCACCTCACAAGGTTTTGGTACTTTTTTGACTTTCTCAAACTTTCCCATCTCTGTCCAGTTCCTGAATCATTTAAGCAATAAAAAGGTAAAAATTGCAATTATTAAGAAAAAAAAAATATTTGGGCACATGATAGTGTATTCATTCTAAACACCTAAAATAGTCTATTGAGCCTTCTACTGACTAGTACTTCAATTTTATTCAATCCAAGTTTTCAAAAATAAATGAAGACTTGGCGGCTAAAGAAGAAATGGTATGCATACCCGTAAGACCTGCCCAAATAGCTATATCTGCAATTGAGAAGCCAAAACCCACAAAGAGAGTCCTCTGAAGCAGATACTTACCCAAATAAGCACAAGCATTCTCAAAGTCCGGACCGGATGCCAGTACAGCCGAGTACTCCAGCCACTCATCAATCTAAACCAAAACTCATATCAACAAAACTTATTCAGCAAAAAATGTTCACTTCTTCACCATAACCAGAAAATAACAACCTGACTAGCTTCTAACGCATTCCGTCCATACAATCCCTCCCCAATCCTACCAAAGTAGCGAAGCAGCACATACGCCCCTTGCAACTGCAACCTGAAAATCAACAAAACATTCATTAAATCCAAGAAAATGATTCGGTAAAATGTAAAACAAGCAGCGTTAAGAGACAGATGACGCACCCGTCGGGAAAGATCAACGACGGCGATGAACCAGACGGCAGAGACGAATCGAGAGTGTATTCAGCGCCGGCAAACTTGGCTGCTGCAATAACCGACAACGGTGGAGCATCAGCTGCGAAAGCGATCTTGAGCGCCATCGTTAGTCAACTCTCTCGTCGATCGTCCGCGGAGGCGAAATAGGGTTTTGAGATTGAGGAGAAAATATTTGTAAGAATATAAGTACACAAATAGTTTTAGTAACGACTTTGATATTTTATATTAATTAATATTTTCTTTATTACAAAGTGGGAATGAAACCAAGGATTTATTCGAGTTCATCAGGCATATGGCAGCATTTATGTTGTTTAGGTAATCTTCATTGACCCGATTGACTTTCCAAATGTGAAAACCAAAAAAAGTCATTTGGTTATGCAAAATGATGATGTAAAATAATATAAAATATTAGTTATGCATAATTTAGATGATGAAAAATAGAAAATGCTACAATGGGGTTATGTAAAATGCATAGGTTATATAGTTGGGGATATGTATAAGTTAGGATAAAAATTTAAAGAATGAGAAGATGGATAGTAGATTTGAAGATCCAAATCTAGCTTCTCTATAATTTTAGCTATTGCATTCATTTATACATAACCCATTGGAGGAAGCATTATGTATTTGCTTCTTTATTTTGAATGCCACATAAGCATATTTATACAGAGGTCGTATCATGTGGAACCCCTCCTTTTCATGGATCCCCCTTTGCAGCCGTTGATTGCATTTTCTGTTTGCATTTTGGACGCACCAGATTGTGCCACGTGTTTGCATTTTTGAAATGCACACGTGAGTTGCACATGACAAATGCATTGCACATGCTCATTAATGCGCTGGCACAATCTGGTGCGTCCAAAATGCAAACAGAAAATGCAATCAACGGCTGCAAAGGGGGATCCATGGATCCATGAAAAGGGAGGGATTCCACATGATACAATCTCTATTTATACATATCAAGTGTTTTAGCTAATTGCATTGGGGATGCTCACTGCTGTCTAACACATTCACAAAGTCTATTTCATAGTATACAATTTTATGTGCATAATGAAGGTCACTAAGAGCAACTCCAGTGCTGTTAGGTAAATTAGTTCTCTAAAATTTAGCTAATGAGAATAGAATCTTATTCCCATGGGATCATATAAATTATGAACATGTATAAATAAAAAAATAAAAATTTTGATTTAATTTTTCACAATCTTATCACCTAAAAAATTAATCTCAAAACTTGGGGCGAATGGGATAATGCTAATTGGTTGCGATTGTTAAGACAGACGAGCTAGAGGTTCTATGCAATTTATTAAGCAACAGTCAAATACATGAGCAATATCAGGGTCTAAGCATATAAAGGAACCTAAATTTAGAAAACAATATCCAGTATCTCGCACAACTTATCAAAAACTGATCGTCTGTCTTAACACCTGGAATCTAATATAAGGTTTACAATTTGAAAATAATGAATGTAAATGCGATCCTGTGATCATACCTGGGATAATGTCTTCCAAGTAAGTCATCCATTAGTTTGTCAGATGAACAACTTCCATTTGAAACGGACCATCTTTGCTTGAGCGGATTTACCTTATTGCTTACATTCATGTTTATTGCGTGGCCATTATCTTGAACTGCATCAGGAGATATATTTGAGTTGTCGTCATCCCCAAAATCAAAAAGATGAAGCATTTCTTCTTTTGACATAGTCCTGCTGCTTGTCTACAACCCGAGCAGAAAGCCCCTCTTTTATCACCTGTGAGATTATGATTTGTATTACTCCCTCTGTCCCATAATGTTTGTCCACTTTCCATTTTGAGTGTCCCCTTAAGTTTGTCCACTTTCCTTTATTCTCCACCACACATTCTACTTTTTCACTCATCTACTTATTATTCATTTATTCTCAACCACACATTTTATACCTTCTTTCTACCTTAATAACCGTGTATTTTGTGCTTTTGGACAAACTAAATGGGACGGAGGGAGTAACTCGTTAGATTGAGTAAACATAGCATAAATGACTTTGTCGCCTAACCTGTCGTTTATATATTTTCTCTTCCATTGTCCCAAATGCCACAAACTGATAAGCAAATACAGATTTTTTATGGCCATATCTTTAGTTGCAAAAGGATAGGAGCAGTGGCGGATCCAGGGCAAAAAAATTGGGGGGTCAGAAATATATAAACATAGTTTAAAATAAAAAATTATTCTGTAAAATTATGGTTAAAGTATTTAAAAATTAAAATTTATCTATAATAAAACAAAAAATAGTGTAGAAATTTTCAAATAAAGCTAAAAATTTTGTACAAAATTCAACAAAAGGGGGATTCGATCCATCAACTAATGTTCTCATACCTAGAAATCAACCGCTGGGCTAGAAGACTCCATACGTTTTGCCTACACAATTTAAATATAATTCAAATTTGGGGGGGGTCAGTGGACCCCGCCTGACCCCCTTACATCCGCCACTGGATAGGAGCATGTGTTAGTACTTGTTATGCAAAGACAGACATGCAACACTTGAGATTGAACCATAATGAGAGGTATAGTCAGCGACTACCTCCATGCTCGATAAATAGCTTGCAGGTCATAAGTTGGCAGCATAAAGATTGATTCCAAGAGACGCAGCTCTTGTTGATATCAAAGCACATTTGACCCTTTTTATTGACAGGGTCATTAATTAAACAACTCAACCAATTTCTGTCTTTCAGATGGAGGAGTCTTACCATCAATCCTGTTGCAGACAAACAAGTAATATGTGAACTAATTTCCGCCTGTTGTTGATCCTAATAAATGTACACGCTTATTTTTTCATAACAAATCATCAAGAAACTAATCATGAAAAAGGACGATTGATCAATATGTAGCTACTTCATTAAGAAGGAATATAGTAAAATCCCCCTCTGAATGATTACTGACTCATGGTTTTATACTGTTTGAAAAAACACATACCTTTACCAGTCAAGTCCTTTCTTCCAGCGTTTCCTTTTTTTCTCTACTCGTGTGATTTTTGAAAGATATCTCTCTATTAGATCTAATGTTGGGATACTCTGACTGAAAATCAACGCCTTGTCCCAACATTAAAGCACATTTTCAATCTGTCGAGAAGCAAAACCATTTTACCACCAAATTCAATGTCTTCACAATTTTTTCCAAGGAAAATGTCATGCCACCAATCCTACAAGAAATGAAAAATATGCATCGGAAATCAAAGTAACTCTCCGCTGAAACAAATGACTTGAATTAACGTGCAATACCAGAAAAGTGTCAACTCTTCTCCTATCTGCTGAAGAAAAACATTTCCCTTTGTTTCCACAAATGGTGTACCTTTGTTCACTACGCCATTTTTATGACTTTGCAACATAGCGATAAATGTTGGAAATGAGTTGCATAAGAGTTATGCAACATACTACATGTCGCAAAAGTATATGTGTCATAAGACGTGTTGCATAAGTCGTGCAACATACTTTTTATTGTATGTTGCATTAGTATTTACCCTTTTGCAACATTATTCCCGTTGCTTTAGCCTACGTTGCGCTTAAAATTTAGATGTTGCAACATGAGTTTTGGGAAGTTATGTTAGTGAATGCAACATGATATATGTCGCATAAGTTATCTTATAGAAAATTTTAGCACCTTACGCAACATTATTTCCCGCGACATTATGCGTCTTATGCTACATGTCTCACGCATCATGTTCTAATGCAACATATGTAAAGAAGCTTGCACTTATGCAACATATATAAAGAACCCTGTTCTTATGCAACATAGATTAAAAATAACACCTACTTGTCAGAGATTAATTCAGCAGGCATCTGCATATTCACTTTACAATCCAAAATACCCATGCTTGGGTCACAACATCACCCATATACATTCAGCCAAAAGACAAGAAGTTTCAACAAGTTTCCCAAAATACAAGTTCAGTTAAAAGGAACGGGATCAGGAGCATGATTGAAAGTCTGTACCCTGATTTGTTTGACTCCCAGAGTTGTCATTTACAGCGGCAGGAGGAACGTAACCGGTATGTGTCGCCAAAGACTTCCATTTTTCTGTCATTTCTCTTTTAAAAGCTTCGAAATCTGCCCGCTCCCTAGATTGTTCCTCCCTTGTTTTCTCGAGAGCTTCCTTGGTTCGTGCAAGCTCATCTTGTAAAGTCTGATAGGTGCGGAACGTAGCAGCAATACCATCTCTTGGTCGAGGTGGCCTGCGGAAGCAATCACCCAACACAGCCGTCCCTCTACGCTCCCTCCCTCTTGCATCCTCAATAAGCTTAAATTGTACATCTTCTGGCGGCTCACCCAACTGGTCAATGTCAACCCCCTGTTCCTCCGCCAACTCATGTAGTTTTGACATAAGTTTGTCCTGCATTTTGAAATGCTTTAAAGTTTATACTAACATGGAACAAGCAACCAGCATGACATATCTCGAATAGACAGATATCAGCGTAACAGAGGGTAAACACAAAGACTCATCTACATTCTACATAACAGATATAAGTGCCAATTGCATAACAGGTTCAAACAGATATAAGTGCCAATTGCATAACAGGTTCAACAATTCTATCTGTCGGGACCGTTGTCCGAGCTTTCTTCCGCTTCCTCACTGGCTGCTTCCCAACAAATGTCCTGACCTTCTTTGACTTGAACTGCGGCAGTTGAGGATTTGGTGCATCCTCCCAGAGGGCCTCACCAATGATTGTATCATCTGCAACAAATAATACAAAATCACCAAATCTTACTCAAAAAATGTACATAAGATGAAAATAATATATCAATAATAATAACAGGAATAGTACCTATGGGAATTTGTTGAGGGGTGGAACTCCGACGTTAGTCAGGCGTGGGACTATGATGTTCATGGGAGGGACTTCTTTCTGAGGATAGCAGTTGTTGTGGTGAGGCACATGGCTCTGGTGAGGGAGTACTTGGTTCTGGCGACGGACTTGGTTCAGCCGAGGAACTTCGTTCTGGTGAAAGACTTCGTTCAGGCGAGGGATGGGGAAGACTTTGGTCAATTGAAGGTGACCATTCAGGAGAGACTTCTCACTCAACCGACTCGGTAATTACAACAGGGTCGTCCGGAGTATTTGGTCATAGAGTCCGGAGCCTGATTCTACTTGACTTCCGTTGCTTCACTACTGTCTGAGTCTGCAGTAAGCGCTTTCTCGCAGACTCCTCCCTGAGTCTGTCCATCAGATCTCATTGCTTAGTCATCTTGGATGAAGTTGTGGTGGTGGCTTCGAATGTAGTTTTGGTGGTGGCTTGGCCGTCGGTTGCTTTGCCTTCGCGGTCGCTTGTGGCTTGACGGTCGGTTGCTTTGCCTTCGCGGTCGCTTGTGGCTTGACGGTCGGATTCTTGCAGGGTTGCATAGTTTTGCGTCCGGTCGCCGATTTTGTCTCAGTGGCAGATCTGGAGATGAGAGATGGAAACAATGTTAGTTTGGTTAGGGTTTCCACTGAGTTGGTGTAAGGGGAATGACGTGTCTAATGGGGATTGGTCAATACACATTCACAAGGATTACAATCTAAACCCTTGATTACCCCATATATTGATCTCAACCCTTCATAACATTTCGAATTTATAACCCTGAACCCTAACACTTCATAAAAGTATAGTCTAGCCGTTGTTGACTGCTGCAAATTTATGATATTATCTACAAAGTAAATAACAAGATTGGGGGTTTAATAGCAAGTGGAAAGAAAACAGAAAACAAACATGCGTGACTACACTAGCGCACTACTACTAAGTTGCTTAACAATTTATGAGATGCTATCAGCTCAGACTTATCCTTATGAACATATGCTTATCATCGGTTACTAAAGATACATGATATAATGTTCACGTAGGTTAAGGTCCTGTCACAGCTTAATAACCTACACATACATTCCGGTCAAGGTCCGTATGATATTATTATTCAATTCTAGTCTAGTCAACCACGAATCCGGTCAAGGTAGCTATCGACTATTCTAGTGTCGCTCCTATCATTCACAGTCACGTACTTCTGATAGTTTAACTATAGATAACAGATTCTATAATTAAGTCTGCGGTGCAAGGCTTCGCTTAATTGTCTAACCTAATTATCATACAATTGAGCTCGGAATAATAATACTAAACTTATCATGCAATTAAGAACAAAATCTCAAAACATAATGTTCACAAGTCAAAGTCTAAACTGATAAAGCAAGTTAGCTAGACATGCTTTTATTGAACATCTCAAGGTTTGTATAAAGAACAACTTGCTGCGCGTCGCTTTTTCACTCGCTCTGGCCCTTGCGCGTCTCTTCTAGCTTGGTTTGGCCGGACGGCCCGTAGGCTGGAGTAGGGTGTCTTCTTGCACATCTTCAAGCTTGGTATTTATATGCAAGCTTCTAGGGTTTCTAAGTTCAAAATAGGAAAGAGATAATCTTTGATTTCCATGTTTATCCCTAAAATCTCGCATAAAATATATTCTGCGCGTTGCTGACGTCATCTCCGCGTTTGCTGACGTCATCGTCTCTGGTGCGTGACTTGGCTTGCGCGCGACTTCCACTGGTGCGCTTACTTGCGCACGGATGAATGGTGAGCAACCGACTGGCGAGCGACTCATTTGTGAGCGAGCGACTCGCTTGTGAGCGAGCGACTCGCTTGTGAGCGACCAAGGTTGGGCACCTGCATTCTGCTCGGACCTTTACAATTCTTTCTTCTTTGTTTCTTGCTGCGAAATAAGCTTCTAACATCTATCTTTAACGCATATTCATCCTTAGCTCATAAAATCTCCTGAAATACAAAACTACACCAAAAGCGTAATCTTATACGAGAAAATATACAAACAAGCATAGTGTAAAGGACATAAAATATCATTTGAAAGTGCCTTATCAAATCCCCCACACTTACTCTTGTTCGTCCCTGAACAAGCGAACTAAGGACTAAAGCTTATCTCGTAAGTACTTATGCGCCACTTACCCATCGCGCACCATTTCACACGTCACCCGCACATCAGCGCATATTGTTTTCATAAAAACCAGAATTGAATAATGCACAAATAATTTCAAAAATTCATGTTTACCTTTTCTGTTGGAATTCAAATTAATCCGGATGGTTGGGAGGTAGGTCTTCTTTAGGCACCTAGTCACCGATCTCCGCTTTGAAGTTCAATTAGATGGTTAAATTTGTTCGCTTTCTCTGGTACGTGATTCGTTCGCGTTCTAAGAGTCTGAGCTTCGTCTTTGACGATCTACTATGTGTTCTCGGATAGTTTTGAAATATGACGTGATGCACAAGTTTCTTTGCATTGGTTCGGCTCTTTAAGCTTTACTTCTGAATTGATACTTTTCTGGTACGAATTACTTTTCCCTCGAACGGTCCCAATCATAGCCTTCGGATAACAGCTATGGAACAACGCCCGGTCTCCCTTCTGGTCAACTGTGCGCAAGTCAGATCACGCGTTTGCAACCGCGCGCCCCTTCCTGAACGGCCAACTTCGAAGAGAAGACGGTCTGTTTTCCCGTCTCGTCACACTTTTGGGATTTTTGCCTTCGGCACTTGCGTGACTGAGCTTGCTCTTTGTTTCCGAGATTGCGAAGTACCACCCTCCACGAATACTCTTTAACCATATAATTGAAAAACAAAGCTTTACCGGTTGACTGCCTCTCTAGAACCTTTCTATCAACTCCACATCTCATGTTATTCCAACTCAAAAGGTTTATGAAAATTCAAAAAAATTACACAAAGTCCAATAATGATCCATACAAGCACAATATTTGCGACGACACGAAAAACGAGTAAGAATAGTCCGATATTGGCTCATGCCCATAATGTACTGATCATCGTTTGTTTATTCACGCATGTCTAGCTAGCTTTATTAAACCCTAAAGTATTAAACTAAACTACCTAATTCCCCCCCCACACTTAAACAAAAACGTGTCCCCACGTTTCACAAAAGTGTAAAGGAGGAAATCGTAAACATGAAAAAATCTAAGTAAAAAATAAAAGATAAAAAAAATCCTAATGAAACTAAAATAAAACTTGTAAAGTAAAGTGACGGGTTACCTCCCGACAAGTGCCTTTGTTTAACGTCGTTGGCTCGACAGTACCTTGCGCAGACTATAACGCACCAGTGTTCTCCCCCACACTTGAATTTTTGCCCTTTTTTGTTATCAGCTTTGTTCATGCATGTGAAATATTCAAGTGCATAATTAGAATTTGTGCTTAACTGGGAGTTAGTGACATCAAAACCAGAATAAAAGTTTAGAATAAAAAGGTTCAAATCTGTTGATGTCGCGCAAGTCAAAGCGCGCATTCGCACTCGCTCACGAGCTTCTCTCGAACCATGGTGTACTCGCGCACCAACTGGCGCGCAAATTGGCTCGTTCAGCTCCAATGGTTCGTCTAGAGCAAACCTTTGATCGTATTTTAGACCACTTTTAACGATATTAGGCAGAATCTCTCCTTTGCCCTTGCAATCATAATCAGAGTGGTATATCGGTTCCTTGAGCGCAACCACTAGTTCCGGCACATCAGACGGTACAAGCTCATTAGCAACAATTAATTCATTAAACTCTCCAATGTACCTCTCGTCCGCTGGCGCCGATTCAGCGTGATCGTCAATAATCTCCTCATCCAAATCTGCCGAATCCATTGAATGCTCCTCTAGTTGCGCACTTTCCAGTGCGCGTGTGCAGCCGGTGCACTAGATGTTTCCTTGTCTGACCTGAATATCTCTATATTGACCTGGTTTTGGGAAGAGATTCTTCTTGCTTTCCCGTGCTCCATGATTTCGATTATGGTAGCGGAGATCTCTGTCAGCTGATTTTCAATGAGAGTGAAACGCTTGTCGTTTTGCTCTTCGTTCTTGCGTATGGTTTCTGCCAGCTGACCAACTATGTCCTCCAGACACCTTCTTGGTTGTTGATTGTATGGCGCTGGTTCTTCAGCGCGTTTGTGCGGTGCGTTGTATGAAGCAGCTGGCGCGTAAGGTCGCGCGCCAGTTGAGGCGTTAGGTTGCGCGCGCCAGTTGATTTGTACGCTACTTTTGCTCTACTTTTGTACGTGACTGTGAATGATAGGAGTAATACTAGAATAGGCAATAGCTACCTTGACCGGATTCGTTATTGACCAGACTAGATTGAGTAATAATATCATACGGACTTTGAGCGGAATGTATGTGTAGGTTATTAAGCTGTGACAGGACCTTAACCTACGTGAACAGTACTCGTGTATCTTTAGTGACCGAGGATAAACATAGGAATTCATAGTGAAGAATCTGAACCGAGCTCATCTTTTGCATAATTATTAACATCTTTCGTACTTGCTGTCTGATTGTGCGCCATTTACACTTGCGCAACAGTTTTCTTTTCTTTTACTTGCTTTCACTCACAACCCCAATCTTTAGTTTGTAGTTAAAAGGAGATTCTCACCGTTCCCTGTGGATTCGACCCCAGCTTACCAAGACTATACTAGTAGGAGAGCCGGGACAAATTTGCAGCACTCAACGACGTGCTCGTCAAATTTTGGCGCCGTTGCCGGGGAGCGGCTAGAGAAGTTTTCTTTTCTTTTCTTTTTGTTATTTACTTTTTTTTTTCTTATTAAAAAAATCCAAAAAAAATTAGTTACGTTTAATTTAGCTGTTGTTTTTGTTTTGCATGGAAGATTTTGGTGAAAACAGTGTAATCGGCAGAAGAAGAGAAACTCCAGACGCGCCAGTGCGCAACGCTGAAACATCTTTGCTCGCCTACACCCAGCTGAACTCGAAGCAATCAGAAGAGAAGTACGCAGAGACTTAGAGTTCAGAATGGATGTTGAACTACCCAGAAACGACAATCAGCTAAATGACAACGTGGATGTACGCGCGCCACCACCTGTCGCGCACGTACCTGCTCAACCTGTGGCGCGCCGCACCATTAAAGAGATGTCTGCTCCTCAAGCAGTTAACCAACCCTGGTGCATCGTGCTACCCCCTGATGGTCACTTCGAACTGAGGACGCAGCTTGTTCACTACATACCAAAGTTCCATGGTATGGCTAGTGAAACCCAGTTAAGCACGTACGAGAGTTTGCGGCCATCTGTGAGAATATGAGGAATGGGAACGAGGACCCAGAGTTGCTGAAGTTAAGAGCTTTCCCATTCTCACTTTGTGATTCAGCTCGACAATGGTTGATGGGACTAGCACCGGGATCGATAAGGACGTGGCCCGAGTTGCAGGAACGGTTCTTGGACAAGTTCTACCCTGCGGCAAAGGTGTCACTACTCAGAAGAGAGCTAGCCGCGCCAAAGCAGTTGCACGGAGAGTCACTATCCGAGTATTATGAGCGGTTCAGGGAACTTGAAGCGAACTGCTACAATCATGGACTCCCGCAACATGTGCTGATAGAGAACTTCCTCAATGGATTAACTGAGATGGAACTCAGGTTGTTGAATGCTTGCGCAGGAGGCAATGTGAGGAACATGTACCCGGAGGATGTTTGGAAGTTAATAGAAGACACGGCCGATCAAGTGAGATATCAGGTTTCTTTGGAAAACAACCGTGCTAGATCTCTGCATCAAGTGGATGTCACTGGAGAGATTAAAGAATTAAAAGATATGATGCAGAAACTGATGATGAAACAAAGCGTCGATACAAGACCCTGCGAATTCTGTCACGCCACAGATCACCAGACTGACGCATGCCCCTCCCTATTCGAAGAACACGCAGATGTTAATGCAGTAGGAGGATGGAATAATGGTCAGGCTAGGCAAGGACAGCCTAGATTTGGATTAGCTGAGAACGGGTTTAGTTGGAAGAATGACAGAATTTCCAAAGACCGCGCGCTGACTGGCGCGCGCAACCTAATGCACCCACTGGCGCGCGACCTTACGCGCCAGCTGCTGCCTATAACCCACCACACAAACGCGCTGAAGGACCAGTGCAGTACAACCAGCAGCCACCCAAGAAGTCACTAGAGGAAATAGTAGGTCAGTTGGCCGAGACAGTACGAAGGAATGAAGAGCAGAATGACAAACGGTTTAAACTAATAGAGAACCAGCTCACCCAGATCGCCACTGCTGTGAATGAATTAAAGGCTAGTGATGGTAATCTGCCCTCTCAGGTCATTCAGAACCCCAAGGGAAGTATCAACATGGTTCAGATGGACGCGCCACAACCAGACAATACTAGCGCGCCAGATGATACACGCGTCGCTATTGGCGCAGCAGAACAGAGTAAAGAATTAATTGTAGCACCAGTTTTCACACGCACCGACTCTGACGCACCAGAACAGCAGGAAGGTATCATGCTAAATGATTTCCAAGCAAGCTTGAAGTAATGTTTGGCACCAGATTTACCAGAGAAGCTTGCTGATCCCGGTACCTTCACAATTCCGTGCACCATAGGAGATACGTTTGCGAGTGAGTGTATGCTAGACTTAGGGGCCTCGGTAAACTTATTACCATATTCTTTGTATTCCGCATCATCAATGGGACCTCTAGAGCCGACAGACATTGGTCTATTACTTGCGGATAACTCACAGACCGAAGCAAAGGGTAAGATTGAGGATGTCTTGACTCATGTCGGTGGACTCAAATTCCTAGCAGATTTCTACGTGGTCGACATGAACAAGCCCAATACCGAAGCAAGAGAAACCGTGTTGCTCGGCTGACCCTTCATGAGGACCGCAAAGGTGTGCATCGACGTCGACCGTGGTATTGTGACATTACAAGACAAGAAGAGCAAACTCAGATTAGATGTCATAAACCGAATCAGGTTATCTGAAGAGCCGATAAATGAAAACCAAGTCAAGTTTCGAGACAAAACTGATATAAGACCGACGCACTCTGAAATATTGCGCACCAGCCAGAAGATCATACCAATGGCGCACCGGACCAACATGAAGAGCAAGCCTCCGGATAAAAGAAACAGAGAGCGAGGTTGTGAGCAGTATGATACATGGGACCAGCACAGGAATGCTGAGAAGGTGCGCAGAATGGTGCTACAGATTAGGGCTGCGCGACTAAAGGATGCGCGAGAGTTAACATGCGCACAGACTGGCGCAACTGAAGGGCCTAATACGCGAGACTTTGCGTTTTCTATTACTCTTCCTTCTGATCATATTAACTAAGTTTTATCTACTAATACTAACTCACTTGAATTTTTGCCATGCAGGGAAGTTGATAATATGGAAATAGGCAAAGGTTCAAGTGTGGGGGAGGAGATCCGTGCGCTATGAGTGCACATGTGCGTCGAGCTAACGACGTTAAACAAAGCACTCGTCGGAAGGTACTCCGACAAACTTAACTTAGGTTATTTTCGTTTGTTTTGTGTGTGTTTAAGTTTAAGTTTTAGTTTTAGTTTTAGTTTTAGTTTTAGTTTTAGTTTTAGTTTTAGTCTTAGGTTTAGTTTTAGGTTTAGTTTTAGTCTTAGGTTTAGTTTTTGGTTTAGTTTTAGTCTTGGGCCCATGTAGTTTTGGGCCATGCATGCATGTGGGCTTTTTGTACTATAAATATGTGATGTGGGGTTCATTTTATGTTACATTTCATTTTCAACTTATCTCTCTAACACAAAACCCCAAAACCATTAAAGCCACTGCCGACCGCCGCCACTGCCGCCGCGCCGCCGGACCCAAAATTTTGTAATTTTCGGCCAGAACGTAGATCTCAGTGCAGGTAATCTACTGTTCAAATTTCAGTGCATTTGGATCAGTTTTGGTGTACCAATTGTCCAGTGGAAGCTTAGATCTAGATCTGCATAGTACACGCGCGTGACAGGACATGCGCGCCAGATAAGGATTGTTCAGTGTTTTTCTTGCTTGCTATTATGTCGATCTGCAGAGACCAGTCTGAGAAATTGGATTTTGAGCTTAAGTATAGGATGTACAGTAGGTGTGAGATTTTGCCTACAGTTTTTGTTGATGAGGAGTTCCTCTGTGACATGGGGCTCTATGAAGAAGTGCATGCGGCTTTCATCGCAACTGGATGGGGAGCGTTTATGGAGCTGTCCTCAGACACGAACATGGAGGACACACTGGAGTTCCTCGCGTCGTATGAAAGACTTGCTGATCGGATTCGGTACCGCCACAGGGGCGTGTACTATGAGGCCGCGCCATCACAGTTCGGCGCAGTTATGGGACACGCGCGCATGCCTGGCGCAGAAGTAGACGAACACACGGACATGGAGGCATGGGATGATTGGAAGGACGGCAGCAAGCCGTACGTTGGAGGAAGGAGCCTCGGCACAGAATTACTAGATCCGAAGATGTTTTATTTGCAAAGGCTCATATCCCACTCCATCATCGGCCGCTACAATGGATCCCAAAGGCCGGGTCTCATGGACATGGAGATCCTCAAGGGTCTCTACTATGGGAAGAAGGTGCGCTACACGCGCCTGCTCACCAGCTATTGGGAAGCGATGAGCATGAAGGGCCCGCTGCTATGCGGAGGCTTGATCACGCACTTTCTGCGTGCGCTGCATATGGAACCATGGACTGAGGAGCATACTATTGTACGGGCTGAGTACCTGACGCGCCAGAAGATGCGCTTATACAAGGGAATCAAGATACTCAGCATCTTTCATCATCTGTAGAATTTTGGTCTTGTTTTTTGGAGTAACACAGTGTAACATGGTCTCCCAGATGGAATATCCCACAAATATCGTTTACCTTCAAATCCAAGAATCGCCCCCACAAGACAATCGAAGACATTCTTCTCAATGTGAATCACATCAAGTGAGTAAGGTTGTTTCAAATATTTCCAATAAGGCAACTCATAAAATATAGTCTCATGTGTCCAACAAAGTTTCTCGGAGTTTCCCTTCCCTTTTAATTTTGGATGTAAGCTAAGTACGGGAAAGTCTCGCGTTTGACTCTGAATGATATCAAAAATGCCAATACTAGAAAGAGAAGGAGGTTTATCCCTTAACTCAACTTTACCTCCAAACTTACTTATTGCAGTCCTCCATTCATGGTTAAGTGGTAACCATCGACGATGTCCTTGGTATGACATTCTTCTATCTGAATGAACAGCATCAATTCCGTCTAAACAAATGGGACAAGCTTTATATCCTTTTGTTTGAACACCTCTTAACATTCCAAGACCCGGAAAGTCATTAATAGTCCACAATACTGCAGCTATCGTATTAAAACAAGTACCCAAAAAACGATCATATGTAGATACCCCGCTACTCCATAGTAACTGTAATTCATCAATCAGAGGTCTCATGAACACGTTCAAACACTTTCCAGGGGATTTAGGACCCGAAATTGACATTGCTAGTATGTTAAATTCTTTTTTCATACACATCGACGGTGGCAAATTATAAGGGATAACCACAATAGGCCAAAGTGCTGTGATACATGGAATTTATTCCAAAGGGATTGAACCCATCAGTCGCTAATCCGAGACGCACATTTCGGATTTCATTTGCAAATTCTGGAAATTGCATATTAAAGTGATTCCATGCATCTCCATCTGCTGGATGTCTAAAATCATCCTCACCATCACCAATTCGACGTTCTCCATGCCAACGCATTTCCTTTGCCACGTGTGGAGATGTATAAAGACGTTTGAGCCTTGGGGTAGTAGGAAAGTAGCGGACAATTTTTTTATAGGAACTCTTCTTCCACCATTTCCATAAGCATAACGTGGCTCCTCACAAATAGGACAACTATCAAAATGCTCATAATCTTTGTAGTACAATACACACCCGTTTTCACATGCATGATATATATCGTAACCCAATCCTAGCTTCTTTAAGACTTTCTTAACATCTCGATAGGATCTCGGGTAGTTGTTGTCTTCAGGCAACAATCTTCTACAAATATCCAAATGTTTATCAAAGCTCTTATCCGGCCAACGACTTTCTACTTTCACTTGTAGTCCCTCCAAAATACACTTCAACACTGTTTTATCACTTTCCAAAAAAATTTGCCTTTGAGCATCCTCTAAAAGACTACAATACTTCTCATAAGCAACCTTATTCTCAACATGATCAAAAGTATCTTCCACCATATCATTTGTGGAAACATCACGTAGAGGAAACACATCATTCAATAACTCTATAATTGAATAATTATCTCCACCAACAACTTGCATGTAATTTGATTCATACCTCAATTCTGAACGTTCATCTTCCTCACCATGCCATGCCCAAACTTTATAACTTTGCATCATCCCATATTAAACCAAATGTCGCCACATTTCGCTCAAATCAATCCACTCTCCACCGCCCTTACAAAGCCTACATGGACAAGGATGTAATTGTGTAGTACAATTATCTCTTACAAATTGTATGAAACCTTCAATCCCCTCAAAATACAGTCGATCCACTCTCGACAAATTCATCCAAGACCTATCCATGACTTGATTATTCTTTGATTTCCTACAAAAAAATAAAAATAATTGCATCTTCAAACTCAAACAAATCTTAACACAAAACAATCCAAATCAAACATGGAAATTTCATACAAAACGGATTACCTCCTAGAAATTCAAAATTTTCAATGTGCGAAGTGTAGATTGGTCATGCCATATCCCATATGCAATTCCTATGACATTACAAGAGTAAATCAAGCTTGATGAGTTGAAGAAGGAGAGCCGCAGGCGATTTTCGAGGAGAACAAACCCAAAGTTTCTGAATTTCTGAGTTTTTGAGTTTCAGGTTGCTCATATTGATTTGAGCAATTAATGTATTCGCACTTTTGCAACATACATAGAATATGTATGTTGCGTAACCGAACGAAAACAAACAACCCCACACCAACCATCATAAAACACTTGCACGTTTTATTTATATGAACGTTGAAAAGTCAACAAATTTTGGATTTTAAGTGTTATGCAACATACATTTTGATGTTGCTTTTATGTATGTTGCAGTAGTGTAAGCATTTTGAATCATATGTTCCAAAAACTATTTAAGGCAACATGCTATCTTACGCAACATCAACTTAAATGTTGCTAATATCTTATGCAACATCAATGTCTCTATGTTGCGTAGTGTTAAAAATGGCGTAGTGGTTGCTCAGCCTCTCTGTGGACAGGGAAAGGAATCTTACTTTTTTTTACACAAAATCAACCATCAGCAAAAAAAGGTAACAGACTATTCATATAATATGTAAGTTTAAAGGGTTTTTCAGCAAATAATTTCTCTCTCTAAGGGTTTTTCTCTCACTGAGATTTCACTTATGAGATTTTCCTGAGGCCTTCTTAATACGAAGACTCTCATTTGGCAGTACTGGTTACGGTTTCATAGTAGTAGTGGAGATGGCGAGCGGTTCAAACAGTGGAGGGATGGGTGCAGGGGAGGTCATTGAAAGGGGGAGAGGAGGAGACCCAAAGTTGAAGGAACATGTGGAGGTGCTGGCGGAGAGATTGAAAGGCGAAGTAAGGGTGTCTGTAGATGCTAGGGCATGGGAGCAGGCTGAGGAGAAGTACAAATGGGCGGTAGTGATGAAACTGTCGATGCCTAGGAACTCGCAAATCCAAGCAATGGAATCTATTATGAGGAAAGCATGGGGGATGCAGAATGAAGGGAACTTTATGGAAGTAAACGACTCATTGGTGGTGGTGCAGTTCAAAACAAAGGAAAGAATGGAGAGGGTACTGAGAGGGGGACCTTGGCTGTTCGGAGGAGTGACGAGCACATCGTTGAGTGCTGCAAATTTATCCCGGCTCTCCTACTTAGTATAGTCTCGGTAAGCTGGGGTTGAATCCACAGGGAACGGTGAGAAATCTTCTTTTATCTACAACTAAAATTGGGGTTTGTGAGTGAAAGTAATTAAAAGAAAAGAAAACGGTTGCGCAAGTATGACTGGTGCACAATCAGAAAGTAGTCACGCAAGAAGTTAATATATATGCAAGAGATGAGCTCGGTTCAGATTCTTCACTATGAGTTTCCATGTTTATCATTGGTTACTAAAGATACATGATATAAAGTTCACGCCGGTTAAGGTCCTGTCACAGCTTAATAACCTACACATACATTCCGGTCAAGGTCCGTATGATATTATTATTCAATTCTAGTCTAGTCAACCACGAATCCTGTCAAGGTAGCTATCGACTATTCTAGTGTCACTCCTATCATTCACAATCACGTACTTCTGATAGTTTAACTATAGATAACAGATTCTAAAACTAAGTCTGCGGTGCAAGGCTTCGCTTAATTGTCTAACCTAATTATCATGCGATTGAGCTCAGAATAATAATACTAAACTTATCATGCAATTAAGAACAAAACCTCAAAACATGTCATTCATAGATCTGAATCCAAACCGAATTCAGTAAGTTAGCTAGTCATACTGAATGTATACATCTCAAACATAAATATTGAACAACTATAATGACAAAACAAATCTGAGTGTCGCGTCGCCTGGCTCGCGTCGGCAGCTCGCGCGCACGGCTAGGTCTGAGTTCTGCTCTGAGCCGTTTGGTCCCCTCTGCGTGCATATCTCTGATCTCCATGAAGCTTTGTATTTATAGTCTTGCCTCCTAGGGTTTCCACGAATATTTAGGCAAGAATATCTGTAGGAAATCATCTTTATCTCTAAAAATCAGCTTTGGGAATATTAGATCTCCAAAAACTGAACTTAGAAATATTCTTTGCGCGTGATGACATCATCGTTCTGGATATTTCACTGTTTGCTGTCATACTGCTCGTGCGCTAGTGGTCTTTAGCTCTTGTTGTCACGTTGTTGTCTTTTGCTCCGAGATTCAGCCTTCTTGTTACACTTTTGTTCTAACTCTTCTTTTAAACCTGAGATACAAAACTACACCAAAATATGTTAGAATCTTAGCAGTGTAAAGGACTTAAAACAGCATACAAAAGTGCTCTATCAAATCCCCCACACTTACTCTTATTCGTCCCTGAATAATCCGGCTTCCTTACCTCTTGTGTAATGTACGCGTGAATGTTGGACTTACTGCGCCCACGTTTGCGCCACCCACACAACCTGCGCAACCGTAACTATACAACATAAAACTGATTTACGTAACTAATTCAAACTTCGCTTTACCTCTCTCGTGGAATGCATACCAATTCGGATAATTGGGAGATAGTCCTGTTTAAGCACCGGTCACCGAATTCGACTTGATTTGCGATTACATGGTTATTTGTTTTCGCTTTTTCTGGTACTTGATTGATTCGCGTCTTAGGGTTTCTGAGCTTGACGTCTTTGACGTTTCACTTTTTGTTCTCGGACAGTTTGATATACACTTTGTTTGCACGATTTCTTCTTCTCATTGTTTCGGCCTTTTGAGCTTTAATTTTGAATTGAATCTTTTCTGCTCCGGATCTGCATTCTTCCCTAGAACGGTTTCCAATCATGGCCTTCGGATAGCAGCTATTGAACCACGCCCCGCTCTCGCTTTTGACCAGTTGCGCACAAGTCAGGCCACACGTTTGCAACCGCGCGCCCCTTCCTGAGCGACTAGTTTCAGCGAAGACGGTCTGTTTTCCCGTCTCGTCATGCCATAAGGGTTTTGCCTTCAGCATCTGCGTGACTTAGCTTGCTCTTTATCCTTTGACCGCGAAGTACCAACCTCCACGAATACTCATAACCATACAACCGCTCCTGAAGTTTGGTTCGGTTGACTGCTTATCTAGGACGTTTCTATCAGCTCCACATCCCTCTTTATTCCACTCAAGAGATACACAAAATTCGAAAAAATTACCACAGGTGCGCGAGTACGCATACAGGTCGCGTACGCCAATGTAACTCGCGCGCAATTACCTCATGAGATGTCACACTCAGTTTATCTAAGCTAAAAAAACGAAAAATTTTAAACTACTCCTAAGATAAACTAAACTACCTAATTCCCCCCACACTTAAACAAAAACGTGTCCCCACGTTTCAGAAAAGTATAAAGGAGGAAATTGTATGCATGTAAAAAACTAAGTTTTCTAAAAAACAAAAAATCTTAATGCACTAAAACGTGTAAAGTAAAGTGACGGGTTACCTCCCGATAAGTGCCTTTGTTTAACGTCGTTGGCTCGACAGTACCTTGCGCAGACTATGGCGCACCAGCGTTCTCCCCCACACTTGAATTTTTGCCCTTTTTTATTATCAGCTTTGTTCCTACATGGCAAACATTCAAGTGCGTAATTAGAATCAGTGCTTAACTGAGAGTCAGTGACATCAAAACCAGAATAAAAGTTTAGAATAAAAAGGTTCAAATCTGTTGATGTCGCGCGAGTCAAAGCGCGCATCTGCACTCGCTCATGAGCTTCTCTCGAACCATGGTGTACTCGCCACCAGCTAGTGCCAACTTGGCTCGTTCAGCTCCAAAGGTTCGTCCAGATCAAACTTTTGATTATATTTAAGACCACTCTTGGGGATATCGGGCAGAGTCTCCCCCTTACCCTTGTAGTCATAATCTGAGTGGTATATTGGTTCCTTGAGCGTAACCACAAGTTCCTGCGCATCAGATGGTACAAGTTCATTAGCAACAATTAATTCATTAAATGCTTCAATGTACCTCTCATCTGCTGGCATCGATTCAGCGTGCTCTTCAATAATCTCCTCATCCGAATCTGCTGAATCCACTGGATGCGCCTCCAGTTGCGCGCTTTCCAGTGCACATGTGATAGCTGGCGCACTTGATTTCTCCTTGTCTGACCTGAGTATCTCTATATTAACCCCGTTTTGAGAAGAGGTTCTTCTTGCTTTCCTGTGCTCCATGATTTCAATTATGCTAGCGGAGATCTCTGTCAGCTGATTTTCAATGAGAGTGAAACGCTTGTCGTTTTGCTCTTCATTTTTGCGTACAATTTCTGCCAGCTGATCGACTATGTCCTCCAGAGACCTTCTTGGTTGCTGATTGTATTGCGCAGCGCATCTGTGCGGTGGGTTGTATGAAGCACTGGCGCGTAAGGTCGCGCACCAGTCAGCGCGATGTCTCTGGAAATTTTGATCCGCTCTCCAACTGAACCCATTCTTAGCAGCAAACATCTCTTCTATGGTGCGTCGAACTACCGGTTGCGCAGGAATGCACGCGACAGGTGGTGGCGCACGAGCATCAACATAGATCTGAATCCAAACCGAATTCAGTAAGTTAGCAAGTCATACTGAATGTATACATCTCAAACATAAATATTGAACAACTATAATGACAAAACAAATCTGAGTGTCGCGTCATCTGGCTCGCGTCGGCAGCTCGCACGTACGGCTAGGTCTGAGTTCCGCTCTGAGCCGTTTGGTCCCCTCTGCGCATATCTGTGATCTCCATGAAGCTTTGTATTTATAATCTTGCCTCCTAGGGTTTCCACAAATATTTAGGCAAGAATATCTGTAGGAAATCATCTTTATCTCTAAAAATCAGCTTTGGGAATATTTGATCTCCAAAAACCGAACTTAGAAATATTCTTTGCGCTTGATGACGTCATCATTTCGGATATTTCACTGTTTGCTGACGTCATCATTTTGCTCTGCTGTGCGCGACCCACACTCGCGCGCCATACTTCTCGCGCGGTAGTGGTCTTTTGCTCTTGTTGTCACGTTGTTGTCTTTTACTCCGAGATTCAGCCTTCTTGTTGCACTTTTGTTCAAACTCTTCTTTTAAACCTGAGATACAAAACTACACCAAAAGCGTTATTTTATACTAAAATATGTTAGAAACAGCAGGGGAGGTGTGTCTAGTAATATTTAGCAGTAGTAATATTTAGCAGATGGTCCAACCAATGTCCACCGGAAAGGCTCAGGTTTAAAAAGCTCCAACTATGGGTGCAGATACATAGTCTGCCGTTACAACTTATGGAGGAGACTATCGCAAAAAACATTGCAGCGATAGCAGGGGAGGTGTGTCTAGGCATGCCAAGGGAACATGGCAACTGAAGCGGAAGTATGTTAGATTTAAAGTGGAGATAAACATCCATGAGCTGATCAGAAGGGGATGTTTCTTAAACAACAAGGAGGGCCAACCATTTTATGTTAGGTTCAAGTATGAAAGACTACCAGTGCTCTGTTATAAGTGTGGGGTATTGAACCATGGGACTGGGAAGTGTAAGTCTAGCTGCAAGGAGGGCAGATTTGGAGGATGGTTAAGGGCGGAATCGGCTGAACTAATGGATCTTGCAATCTTAGAGGAGTTGGACACGGCGGAGGAGGATGGGGAGAATGTAGACGCAGAGGGCAGTGAACCGGGAGTGGTGATGACGACGGCGGATGCAGAGCACGGGATGGTGGTAGAATGGGTGGGTGGTAAGGAGATCCAAAGGGACATACATGAGGATGAGGTTCACACGGGACAAACCTACGCTACAGAGTCAGAGGGAGCAGAAGCGCGGACAACAATTCTGACATGTCAGGCGGCGAGAAGGCCTGTCACACAGCTACAGGGAGATAGAGGAAAGGGAGTGTCAGGTGCTCAGAGGGCTATGGAGCTAGTGCAGTGGGGTGGTATGGATAAAGTAATTGGGCAAGGACCACAAAATTGTGATGGGCTGCTTCTTTGTGGACCGAATAAGATGGTATTAAGCCCGGGTGGGACAAATGATGCAAGTAAGGCGAAAACAGGCAAGAGAAAGGTGCTAGGGGTAAAAACGGTCAAAGGAAAATCTGGGCATACTGCGAGCCGACTAGGGGCTCAATTAGGAAAGAAGTTGAAGGGGGCTGGAATCTCGTTAGAACGGAGTGAGGAGGAGAGGTACGAGGATGAGGAGGCAACAATCAGCGAACTATTATCGGCGGTGATCGCTCAGCGGTCCCGTCGGACACAATGAGGATCATCGGGTGGAACTTCAGGGGGTTGAGCCGCCCATCTGCAAATCGAGCGACTAGGGAGGTGCTTCGAGAGCACAACCCTCAAATCCTAGGGCTGATTGGAACAAAGCTAGAAAATCGTAGGTGGGATGTACTAAGAGTTAAGTTAGGTTTTTTAAATTGCTTCGTGGTAAATAGGGAGGGGTTGTCTGGAGGGCTGGCTGTTCTCTGGAAAGAAGGCGTGCATATTTCAGTTAAGAGTTTTTCGAGAATCACATTGATATGGAGGTCAACGGTATGCAAAATTTCAGACTGACTCTGTTCTATGGGAGCTCGGTGAGGAATATGAGATCCAGTAGTTGGGCGCTCTTGAGGAAGCTGGGAGAGGATCATGTCGGACCATGGATGGTGATGGGGGACTTTAAAGAAGTTTTGTATGGGTGGGAGGTGTCGAGTAGAAGGCTTAGGGAGAGCGCGGGGTTGAGGCTGTTTAGGGAGACGACTGAGGGGTGTGGATTGACTGACCTAGGGACTACGGGTAATATCTTTACCTTCTCTAATAGAAGGAAATTGCCGCAGGAATGTCGAGCTCGCCTGGATTGTTTCTTAGTCAACACTAAGTGGAGAGACATATTCCCTCAAGCTATTGTGGCTAATCTTCAGGGGATGGTGGAGGGAAGGAATCAGAAAACATTCAGGTACGAAATGATGTGGCATAGAGATGATAATTTTCAACAAATATTTGTCTCGATTTGGAATGCAGGGTTGGGACAAGGACATTCACTACCGAATCAACTCAGGGTGTGTGCTAACATGCTCAAAAGTTGGAATGAGAAATGCTATGGTAATGTCCGTTCCAGAATCCAAAAGCTGAAACTTGAGCTAGGGAATGTAAGAAGCGGGCCGCGAACGCAAGAGATGATCGAAGCTGAACTAGTAATTTCAGACAAGCTGGAGGATTGGTTGGAAAGAGAGGAAGTTATGTGGAGGCAGAGATCAAGGGTAGAATGGTTGAGGGAGGGAGACAGAAACACCTCGTTCTTCCATGCAGCAGCCTCTCAAAGACAATCTATGAATACGATAAGGAAGCTGACTTCGTAGGACGGTGTAGAGCTTCAACATCAGGAGGACATTATCAGGGTAGTTGAGGAGCATTTTGAACAAATCTTTACCTCAACAAGTCAAGGGAGTGATATAGATTGGAATAAAGCATTGGAGTTTATTTCGAGAAGGATTACAGACAAAATGAATAGGGAGCTGCTTGCACCGGTAGCTAGGGAGGAGATTTGGAGTGCTATATTTCAGAACAAAGGCGCCTGGGCCGGATGGATTCCCTGCTGGGTTTTACCAAAAGAATTGGGTGGTAGTTCAGGATATGGTGTGTAGGGAAGTCACCCGAATCTTGGAAGGAGGGAATGTTATGAAAGGCTGGAATGAGACTAAGGTGGTTTTAATTCCTAAATGTAAGAGTCCATCGAGGGTTGAGGAGTTTCGCCCTATAAGCTTGTGTAACGTGTGCATGAAAATTGTAACTAAGGTCATTGCTAACAGGATGAAAAGGATACTGCCAACAGTTATCTCAGAAAACCAGAGTGCATTTGTAGGAGGGCGGCTTATCACTGACAATGTCCTTCTTGCACTTGAGCTATCGCACCACATAAAGAAACTGAAGGGCAGTGGGAGAGGGTTAGTATCACTCAAACTAGACATGAGTAAGGCATATGATCGACTCGAATGGGACTTTTTAAAGCACATGCTCCTGATGCTAGGGTTTAATGAGGTCTGGGTGGATTTGATCATGAGATGTATACAAACTGTGACATACAGAGTTCAGGTCAATCAGACATTAACTAAGAGTATCATTCCCTCAAGAGGGTTACGCCAAGGGGATCGTTGTCGCCCTACTTTTATGCTCCGAGTTGATCTCGCAAGCCTTGTTATTTTATCAACGCTGTGGTAAGTTCCGGGGTGTCCAAATATGCAGGGGAGCACTGACGAGCACGTCGTTGAGTGCTGCAAATTTATCCCGGCTCTCCTACTAGTATAGTCTTGGTAAGCTGGGGTCGAATCCACAGGGAACGGTGAGAATTCTCTTTTCAACTACAAACTAAGATTGGGGGTTGTGAGTGAAAGTAATTAAAAGAAAGAAAACTGTTGCGCAAGTACAACTGGCGCACACACAGACAGCAAGTACAAAAGATGTAAATAAATATGCAAGAGATGAGCTCGGTTCAGATTCTTCACTATGAATTTCTATGTTTATCCTCGGTCACTAAGGATACATGACATAAGTTCACGTAGGTTAAGGTCCTGTCACAGCTTAATAACCTACACATACATTCCGGTCAAAGTCTGTATGATATTATTACTCAACCTAGTCTAGTTAACAATGAATCCGGTCAAGGTAGCTATTGCCTATTCTAGTGTTACTCCTATCATTCACAGTCACGTACCTCTGATAGTTTAACTATAGATAATTGATTCTACAACTAAGTCTGCAGTGCAAGGCTTCGCTTAATTGTCTAACCTAATTATCATGCAATTGAGTTCGGAATAATAATACTAAACTTTATCATGAAAATAAGAACAAGACCTCAAAACATATTCATAGATTCAAATCCAAACCGAGTTTAGCGAGTTTAGCTATTCATACTGAATGAATACATCTCAAGAATAATTATATGACAACTAAGTAACAAGACAAATCTGATTTGGTGCGTCGGCAGGCTCGCGTGACAGCTCGCACGCACAATCTCGCCGAAATTCTGCTCTTCTCTCGTCTGCGCCGTGTCCAGCTCTCTAAGTACGCACACTTGTGATTTCCATGAAGCTTTGTATTTATAGTCTTGCCTCCTAGGGTTTCCACGAATACTTAGGCAAGAATATCTGTAGGAAATCTTCTTTATCTCTAAAAATCAGCTTAGGAAATATGTAATCTCCAAAGACCGAACTTAGAAATATTCTTCGCGCGTGATGATGTCATCGCTCCTGATATCTCGTTGTCTGCTGACATCACCATTTTGCTGTCCTTTGTTGTCACCTTGTTGTCTTTTTGCTCGAGATTCAGCCTTCTTGTTGCGTTTTTATTCTAACTCTTCTTTTAAACCTGAGATACAAAACTACACCAAAAGCGTAATCTTATACTGAAATATGTTAGAATATAAGCAATGTAAAGGACTTAAAGTAGCGTACAACTGTGCTCTATCAAATCCCCCACACTTACTCTTGTTCGTCCCTGAACAAGTCGGCTTCCTTACCTCTTGTGTAATGCACGCGTAAATATTGGACTTACTGCGCCACACATCTGCGCCACTCTCACAACCTGCGCACTTGTGATTATACAACACAAAACTGATTTAAGTTATTAATTCAAACCTTGTGTTACCTCTCTTGTGGAATGCATACCAATTCGGATGATTGGGAGATAGTCCTTTTCAAGCACCGGTCACCGAATTCTTCTTGAGTTGCGATTGCATGGTTATTTGTATTCGCTTCCTCTGATACGTGATTGATCCGTGTCTTAGGGTTTCTGAGCTTTACGTCTTTGATGCTTCACTGTTTGTTTCTCGGACAACTGATAACTTTTGTTGCACACTTTTCTTCTTTTCATTGTTTCGGCCTTTTGAGCTTTCCCTTTGAATTGAATACTTCTTTCTGGTCCGGATCTTGATTCTTCCCTAGAACGGTTTCTAATCATGGCCTTTGGATAGCAGCTATGGAACCACGCCCCGCTCTCGCTTCTAATCAGTCGCGCGCAAGTCAGGCCACGCGATTGCAACCGCGCGCCCTTTCCTGAGCAACTATCTTCCACGAAGACGGTCTGTTTTTCCGTCTCTTCACGCTGTTAGGGTTTCGCCTTTGGCATCTGCGTGACTGAGCGTGCTCTTATTCCTTTGACCACGGAGTACCAACCTCCACGAGTACTCATAACCATACAACCGATCCTCAAGCTTCATTCGGTCGACTACTTCTCTAAGACATTTCTATCAACTCCACATCCCTCTTTATTCCACTCAAGAGATACACAAAATTCGAAAAAATTATCAAAAAATCAAAATATGTCATATAAGCACAAATTAGCACAGGTGCGCGAGTACGCACACAGGTCGCGCAAGTCAGTGTTTCTCGCGCACAATTACCTCTTGAGATTTCACATGTCAGCTAGTCTAAGCTAAAAATAAACTAAACTAACCTAAGCTAAACTACCTAATTCCCCCCACACTTAAACAAAAACGTGTCCCCACGTTTCAGAAAAGTATAAAGGAGGAAATTGTATGCATGCAAAAAACTAAGCTATCTAAAAAAACAAAAAATCCTAATGCAACTAAAACGTGTAAAGTAAAGTGACGGGTTACCTCCCGACAAGTGCCTTTGTTTAACGTCGTTGGCTCGACAGTACCTTGCGCAGACTATGGCGCACCAGTGGTCTCCCCCACACTTGAATTTTTGCCCTTTTTTGTCATCAGCTTTGTTCCTGCATGGCAAACATTCAAGTGCATAATTAGAATCAGTGCTTAACTGGGAGTTAGTGACATCAAAACCAGAATAAAAGTTTGGAATAAAAAGGTTCAAATCTGTTGATGTCGCGCGAGTCAAAGCGCGCGTTTGCACTTGCTTACGAGCTTCTCTCGAACCATGGTGTACTCGCGCCCCAACTGGCACGCGAATTGGCTCGTTCAGCTCCAACGGTTCGTCTAGAGCAAACCTTTGATCGTATTTTAGACCACTTTTAACGATATTGGGCAGAGTCTCTCCTTTGCCCTTGCAGTCATAATCAGAGTGGTATATCGGTTCCTTGAACGCAACCACAAGTTCCTGCGCATCAGACGGTACAAGCTCATTAGCAACAATTAATTCATTAAACTCTCCAATGTACCTCTCGTCTGGTGGTGTTGATTCAGCGTGCTCTTCAATAATCTCCTCATCTGAATCGGCTGAATCCTCTGAATGCGCCTTCAGTTGCGCGCTTTCCAGTGTGCGTGTGACAGCTGGCGCACTTGATGTCTCCTTGTCTGACCTGAGTATCTCTGTATTGACCTCGTTTTGGGAAGAGATTCTTCTTGCTTTCCTGTGCTCCATGATTTCGATTATGGTAGCGGAGATCTCTGTCAGCTGATTTTCAATGAGAGTGAAACGCTTGTCGTTTTGCTCTTCGTTCTTGCGTATGGTTTTGCCAGCTGCCCGACTATGTCCTCCAGAGACCTTCTTGGTTGCTGATTGTATTGTGCTGGTCCTTCAGCGTATCTGTGCAGTGGGTTGTATGAAGCAGCTGGCGCAAAAGGTCGCGCGCCAGTTGGAGCGTAAGGTTGCGCGCGCCAGTCAGCGCGCGGTCTCTGGAAATTCTGATCCGCTCTCCAACTGAACCCATTCTCAGCAGCAAACATCTCTTTTATGGTGCGTCGAACTACCGGTTGCGCAGGAACGCGCGCGACATATGGTGGCGCGCGAGCATCAACGTTATTTTGAATCTGGACCTTATTCCTCAATGCCGCATCAGCCATGCTTTGCTCAAAATCTCTCTGAACCTCCCTTCTGATAGCATCCAATTCTGCGGGGTTCAGTCTAGCAAACAAGTTCTCGACATTGCGCGCTGGCGCATCTGGTGTGTTATCCATTCGTCTACCGATCACGCTGTTCTCACCACTAACTTCCATGCAAAAGCAAAAACAACAGCGAGATTAAAAGTAACAGTTTTTTTTATTGATTTTTTATATATAAAAGAACAGAAAGTAAATAACCAAAGAAAAGAAAAGAAAACTTCTCTAGCCGCTCCCCGGCAACGGCGCCAAAATTTGACGAGCACGTCGTTGAGTGCTGCAAATTTATCCCGGCTCTCCTACTAGTATAGTCTTGGTAAGCTGGGGTCGAATCCACAGGGAACGGTGAGAATTCTCTTTTCAACTACAAACTAAGATTGGGGGTTGTGAGTGAAAGTAATTAAAAAAGAAAAGAAAACTGTTGCGCAAGTACAACTGGCGCACACACAAACAGCAAGTACAAAAGATGTAAATAAATATGCAAGAGATGAGCTCGGTTCAGATTCTTCACTATGAATTTCTATGTTTATCCTCGGTCACTAAGGATACATGACATAAGTTCACGTAGGTTAAGGTCCTGTCACAGCTTAATAACCTACACATACATTCCGGTCAAAGTCTGTATGATATTATTACTCAACCTAGTCTAGTCAACAACGAATTCGGTCAAGGTAGCTATTGCCTATTCTAGTGTTACTCCTATCATTCACAGTCATGTACCTCTGATAGTTTAACTATAGATAAGAGATTCTACAACTAAGTGTGCGGTGCAAGGCTTTGCTTAATTGTATAACCTAATTATCATGCAATTGAGTTCGGAATAATAATACTAAACTTTATCATCCAAATTAAGAACAAGACCTCAAAACATATCATTCATAGATTCAAATCCAAACCGAGTTCAGTGAGTTTAGCTACTCATACTGAATGAATACATCTTAAGAATAATTATATGACAACTAAGTAACAAGACAAATCTGATTTGGTGCGTCGACGCGCTCGCGTGACAGCTCGCGCGCACAATCTCGTCGGAATTCTGCTCTTCTCTCGTCTGCGCCGTGTCCAGCTCTCTAAGTACGCACACTTGTGATTTCCATGAAGCTTTGTATTTATAGTCTTGCCTCCTAGGGTTTCCACGAATACTTAGGCAATAATATCTGTAGGAAATCTTCTTTATCTCTAAAAAACAGCTTAGGAAATATGTAATCTCCAAAAACCGAACTTAGAAATATTCTTCGCGCGTGATGATGTCATCGCTCCTGATATCTCATTGTCTGCTGACATCACCGTTTTGCTGTCCCCTGCGTGACCCACACTCGCGCGCCATAGTGCTCGCGCGCTAGTGGTCTTCTGTCCTTTGTTGTCACCTTGTTGTCTTTTTGCTCGAGATTCAGCCTTCTTGTTGCGTTTTTATTCTAACTCTTCTTTTAAACCTGAGATACAAAACTACACCAAAAGCGTAATCTTATACTGAAATATGTTAGAATATAAGCAATGTAAAGGACTTAAAGTAGCGTACACTGTGCTCTATCAAGCACCGTCTATAACTCACTTACTCTTTGCAGATGACAGCTTGATATTTATGCGTGCGGAAGAAGGTGAGGTTAGGCTGATGAGGATGCTGCTAGATCATCATGAACATGCGTCGGGACAAAAGATTAACTACTCAAAATCAGAGGTGGTATTTAGCCCTAATGTTCAGCAGAATCTTAGGAAATTGGTGCAAGGGATATTAGAGGTGAAGCTGGTTGAAAAACTCTCAAAATATTTAGGGTTCCCACTGATTGTTGGGCAGATTAAACGAGAAACATTTAACGGAGTAGAAGAAAGACTCCTTGCTAGGGTACAAAATTGGACGTCAAAGCTGTTGTCAAGAGCTGGAAAGGAAATATTGATCAAGGCAATTGCACAAGCTATTCCTATCTACACAATGCAATGCTTCAGGCTGCCAAAAACCCTTTTTGAAAATCTGAACAGAATCATGTTTCAATTTTGGTGGTCAGGAAACCGAGGAGGGGGAGCTATGCATTGGGTTAGTAAGGCTATTTTGGTGAAAGTTAAGGAGGAAGGAGGGCTAGGTTTAAAGAGGCTGGTGATGATGAACGGTGCTCTCTTGCTCAAACAAGTATGGCGCTTTCTTAAACATCCTAACCTATTGGTTAGTAAAGTTATGAAAGCTCGCTACTTTAAGAGTGCAAATGTATTGGAGGCGAGGGTTGGAGCTAGGCCGTCACATGTATGGAGAAGCCTATGCGCGGTTAAACAAGGGATTTTGCAGGGAATGGAGACCCAGGGGGCCGAAGCAACCATGAGATGGAAGTTGACTAGCTCGGGGGAGTTTACTGCGAGATCGACGTATGAGGTGTTGGAAGCCGAGGCTAGGGTAAAGGAGGGGAGGGATGGAGAACAATCAGATAGATCGAGGGTGACCAAGATGTGGAGGAGGGTGTGGCGATGCAGGTTGCCAGGCAAAATACTGATCATGGCGTGGAGGGTTTACTATGATGCTCTGCCGAATTTGAGGAATTTGGAAAGAAGAGGATGCCCAGGGGAGGGGAGGTGTGCATTTTGTGGATATCCTTCGGAGAGTACTATGCATGTCTTGAAGAGTTGTTGGTGGGCGGGAGCTGTTTGGGAGCAGCTAGGAGTGGACTTCGGTGATCTATCGCCAACAGAGAGTGACCCAGGGGGCTTGTGTTTTGGTGCTCAGAAGTAATGGACTCACAAACGTTTCGCAAGTTCTTATGTGGGTTGTGGGCCATTTGGACATCTAGGAATGGAATGGTGTTCGAAAATAGGGAGGATGTGCCTGCTGATGCGGTGCGAAGGGTGAAAACTTTAATTTTTCAGAGATGGCATAATCCAACGACCCAAAAGGGGCTAGTAATTTACTGTGATGGAGCTTGGCTGACTGGGGAGGGAGGTGCTGGACTGGGGGTGGTCGCATGTGTCGGGAGGGTGATCCAAGCAGTTCGGGCAGAATGGCGGGCTGATACTCACACTTCTAGAGATGCAGAAGGGAGAGCCATGCTGCTTGGGTTGAGGCTAGCGGATCTCTAGGGAGATGATGAAGTTATTTTTTGCTCGGATGCAGCAGAAGTCGTCAGGGGATTGCATGATGGAACTATAAAGGGTTTACCACCAGGAAGCTGGATTGATGAATGCCTAGAGGTGCTGAATAGAAATAGGCGATGGAGGGTAAGGTATATCCCAAGGGAGATGAATGCGGTCGCTAATGTGGTGGCCAAGTGTTCGAGGCGGAGGAGGTGGAGCTGGTATGACCTGGACAGAGTTCCTAGAATCGGAGGGTTGGACAGAAGTCTTGTCGAGACATGGTGTGAGGATTGATAAGCTGAGGTTTGTTATTCATTGGCAGTGAAGGCGCGGGGTCGTATGATAGAATTTTCTTGGTTTAGTGGTGTTTGCCTGTCTGGGATTGTCCAGACAGTGTGTTTTATCAAAAAAACAATAAAGATGAAACAAGTCCAGACTGAGAGCGCATACACATAGTATTCCATGAGATTGTTTTCAAGAGGAGATCCAGTCAAAGCAATTCGTCTCTGGCATTTCACTTGCTTCAAGGCCGGAGTTACATCAGCCCTAGTATTCTTGATCACATGAGCCTCATCACAAACCAGAATATCAAGCCCATCCTGATCAGCGTAGTGTAATATTCAGAGCAGATATAACACAAACTTCTATAGACAATAACTTTCAGCAATTATATCAAATTACTAATGAACATGAAAATACCTATATTCAGTAATTAGCCACGATAAATAAGAATTAGAAAATGGAGTTACCTGCACAGCAGAGCAGAGCATGTTGGAAAATGTTAAAAGAAATGTTTTAAATAAAATATTTATTGGTAATCATCATAATGGTTTTAAATAGATTTTATGTCATGAGTGGTTACCAATAATATTTTTTTATTTAAGGAGGATGACTCCTACTATTTTGAAAGAGAGATAGAAAATATTGTAAAAACTCAATCCTCCATACATAGTTTGGTGTCATATTTTGTGTCGGTAATAGTGGATGATCGTCTTTCATTCGCCTTCTTCACATCGGGTGCAAGTGAGTGAAGGTTGGAATGTTGTATTGATAGAGCACTTTTGTATGCTATTTTAGGTCCTTTACACTGCTTATATTCTAACATATTCAGTATAAGATTACGCTTTTGGTGTAGTTTTATATCTCACGTTGATTGAAAGAGTTAGAACTAAAGTGCAACAAGAAGGCTGAATCTCGGAATAAAAGACAACAAAGTGACAAGAGCCAAAGACCAACGAGCGCGCGAGAAGTGTGGCGCGCGAGTATCTGCCGCGCAGAGCAGAGCAAAATGATGATGTCAGCAATCAGCAAAATATCCGGAGCGATGACGTCATCACGCGTGAAGAATATTTCTAAGTTCGGTTTTTGGAGATCAAGATATTCTCAAAGCTGATTTTTAGAGATAAAGATGATTTCCTACATATTTTACTGCCTACTTATTCGTGGAAACCCTAGAAGGCACAAGTATAAATACTGAGCATAGAGGAAATCACAGAGGGATGCGAGAAGAGAGAGAGGCGACTCAGAGCAGAATTCATACCTAGCTGCGAGAGCTGTGCGCGCGAGCTGCCGACGCGTCACTCAGATTTGCCTTGTTACTTTAGTTGTTTAATATTAATTCTTGAGATGTATACATTCAGTATGTCTAGCTAACTTACTGAATTCGGTTTAGATTCAGATCTATGAAAGACATGTTTTGAGGTTTTGTTCTTAATTGCATGATAAGTTTAGTATTATTATTCCAAGCTCAATTGCATGATAATTAGGTTAGACAATTAAGCGAAGCCTTGCACCGCAAACTTAGTTGTAGAATCTGTTATATATAGTTAAACTATCAGAAGTACTTGACTGTGAATGATAGGAGTAATACTAGAATAGTTGATCACTACCTTGACCGAATTCGTGGTTAATTAGACTAGACCGAGTAATAATATCATACGGACTTTGACCAGAATGTATGTGTAGGTTATTAAGCTTTGACCGGACCTTAACCTACGTGAACATTATATCATGTATCTTGTGTGACCGGTGATGAACATAGAAATTCACAGTGAAGAATTTGAACTGAGCTCATCTCAGTGTTTTTATCAACTTCTTTTATAACTGCCTTCTGATCACGCGCCAGTTTCACTTGCGCGATTGTTTTCTTTTTCTCCTAATTGTTTTAATTCACAACCCCCAGTTTTAGATTGTAGATCAAAAGATGGCTTCTCACCGTTCCCTGTGGATTCGACCTCAGCTTGCCAATACTATACTAAGTAGGAGAGTCGGGATAAATTTGCAGCACTCAACGACGTGCTCGTCAAATTTTGGCGCCGTTGCCGGGGAACATGCTAGAGAAGTTTTCTTTTTCTTTTTATATTTATTTTGTTATTTACTTTCTGTTATTTTATAAAATAAAAAAAATCAATTACGTTTAATTTAGCTGTTGTTTTTGTCTTTGTATGGAAGCAAGTGGCGAGAATAGCGTAGCCGGCAGAAGAAGAGAAGATGTCTGCTCCTCAGGCAGAAGAAGAGAAGATGTCTGCTCCTCAGGCAGAAGAAGAGAAGATGTCTGCTCGCCTACACCCTGCTGAACTCGAGGCAATTAGAAGAGAAGTGCGGCGAGATCTAGAGTTCAGAATGGCTGCTGAAGTACCGAGGAATGACAACCAGCTACAAAATAACGTGGATGTATGCGTGCCACCACCAGTCGCGCGCGTACCTGTGCAACCAGTGGCGCGATGCACCATTAAGGAGATGTCTGCTCCTCAGGCGATTAATCAACCATGGTGTACTGTGCTGCCTCCAGATGGTCACTTCGAACTAAGGACTCAGCTTGTTCACTACATACCAATGTTCCATGGTATGGCTAGTGAGAATCCGGTAAAGCATATAAGAGAGTTCGTGTCCATCTGTGAAAATATGAGGAATGGGAACGAGGATCCAAAGCTGCTTAAGTTAAGAGCATTCCCATTCTCACTTTGTGATTCAGCTACGCAGTGGCTGATGGGGCTAGCACCAGGTTCAATAAGGACGTGGCCCGAGTTGCAGGAAAGGTTTCTAGACAAGTTCTATCCTGCGTCCAAGGTATCACTACTCAGAAGAGAGCTAGCCGCACCGAAGCAGTTGTATGGAGAGTCTTTATCAGAATATTATGAGCGGTTTAGGGAACTAGAGGCGAACTGCTATAACCACGGACTCCCACAACATGTACTGATCGAGAACTTCCTCAATGGATTAACTGAGATGGAACTCAGGTTGCTGAATGCTTGCGCAGGAGGCAATGTGAGGAACATGTACCCGGAAGATGTATGGAAATTGATAGAGGATACGGCGGACCAAGTCAGATATCACGTATCCCTAGAGAACAATCGCGCCAAATCACTGCATCAAGTAGAAGTTACTGGAGAAATCAAAGAGCTTAAGGATATGATGTAGAAGTTGATGATGAAGCAGAGCGCCGACACTAGACCCTGTGAGTTCTGTCACGCCACAGACCACCAGACCGACGCATGTCCCACCCTGTTTGAGGAACATGCCGATGTAAACGCTATTGGAGGGTGGAACAATGGGCAAGCTAGGCAAGGACAGCCTAGGTTCGGATTAGCTGAGAGCGGGTTCAGTTGGAAGAACGAGCAGAATTTCTAAAGATCGTGCACTGACTGGCGCGCGCAACCTAATGCTCCTGCTGGCGCGCGACCTTACGCGCCAGCCACTTCCTACAACCCACCGAACAGACACGCTGAAGGGCCAGTGCAGAACACTCAGCAACCGAAAAGGTCACTTGAGGATATAGTGGGCCAGTTAGCTGAAACAGTACGAAAGAATGAAGAGCAAAATGACAAAAGGTTTAAATTGAGAGAAAACCAGCTCACTTTGATTGCCACAATAGTAAACGAATTCAAGGCTAGTGATGGCAATCTGCCCTCTCAGGTTATTTAGAACCCGAAGGGAAGTGTCTGACGTGTGTGATATAGTGGAAGTTTTAATGTCCTAACACGGCAACCAAAATTTATATCTAGGAGACCTAGAGTCGAATCCCTAGAGATGAGTTAGAATTGATTAACTAGTCTTTACTACTTAAGAGTTGCCTAACATAAAAGTTTGGGGGAATTGGTAAGATATGGTGATATTTTTGAAAGGTTAATATGCAAACTAAAGGATTAAGGATCTATGGACCTTAGGCTATAGCATATAAGGTGATGACAATCAATCATGCAACATTTAATGAATAAAATTTGATTAGACTAGTTTATTTATGAACATTAATCCTAAGTTCAACTTTCATTGCATATTAGGACTAAGAGGTTCATCTAAATGGAGGCCTCAATCTTTAAATATGTTGGCACTCCATTAGGTAATGGACTCTTCCTCAATCTTTCAATCTATTGGAAGAGTTATCGTAACCTAGGTCAAGTAAACTAGTCATCTAAATCAATCCTACACTTTCATGTCAAGATCAAAGTAGATTATCCATGCAAGGCTATCTAATCAACTTTATATCAACTTTCATTGCATATATCATTGATTAGGTTCAATTAATTACACTTGAGCATTTTAATCATCATCCAAATACATGCATACTAGAGTAGATTGGAAGGTATTGATGCTTGATCTTCACTCCTAAGTCTTCAATTTCACACCAAAGCTCTTGATCTTCAAAAAACGAAATTCTAGGGTTTTTGATCGAAGTCCGAAGTCAAGGCCCCCGAGTTTGAAATGGTCAAAAAGTTTATATACTCGGTGGTCCTCTCCCTAGCAAATAAGTCCTCGGCCGAGCAAGAAATTTGGGAAAATTCTGCTCGGCCGACTTGTTTTTCCTCTGCCCGAGCAGATTTGAACATGGCACAGTTTTGGTCCTCGGCTGAGTTCAGCTTCCTTGTTCGAGCAGCCTATTTGCTCGGTCGAGCAGGATTTTACCTTGGCGGAGCAGAAGCTACTGACTTTTGATGTATCAATTTTATCACACTGCTCGGGGGAGCCAAGAGCTGTCTCAGGGCCTGCTCGGCCGAGGAAGGGTGGCCTGGTCTCAACCATTATGTACCTGGCCGAGCAGAAATCTTCTTGGTCGTGCAGAAATCTCTTTGTTCGAACAGAAATCTCCTTGCACATCCTTGCTTGGCCTAGGCCCTCCTTGCTTGACCGAGGATCTCCTTGCTCAACTCGGACAAGTAATCTCCTATGACTTCTTTTGTGCACTTTTGTCTTGAATGTGCTCTCTTTTGCACTTGATAGCTCCATGGTTATACTTCTTGAATAAATCCTAAAATAAGCATGAGAAGTATCAATTCTTTCATAAATTAATCGAAAACAAACAAGAATCAAAGGTAGGATGCGTTCAAATGTTAGTATATTTGCACGCTATCAAACACCCCAGACTTAATCCTTGTTCGTCCCGAACAAGTAAGCGCATATAAGATGAAGTATGAATGCTCAAAATATATGGAAGTGTCAATGAGCTAGCAATTCATAAGGATGTGAAGATCATGCAACAATCATCCTAGGATTCTAACTCTAAATCCTAAGGAAAGAAAATGCAAGTTAACACTACTCCTAACACACTTTCGTAGGCATCACGGATGCATTTAGCGTATGCATCAAGCCTTTAAACCCCTAGGCTGTCCTAGTGGACGAGTTATAGTCTCGTGAGAGTTTTCCAAGAGGGAGTACTCACAAATCCCGTTCACAATCATCCATTGAACAATGCATACCAATCAAGTGTTTGCTAAGGAAGAGTTTGTTCATTTCAATGCTCAATAATGCATGGAATTGCGGAATTTACTCATATCACATAATTGATCAAGAATCATGTCACTCTTTATGTACAAACATTCAACGCCTTGACATCTTAACTAGCAATCACCAAATTCACCGTTTTACTACATTTCAATGCATAAATCATAAAGGGGAGTTTAGCACACATAATGGATCATCTAGTCAATCACTTATGCTTGCTAGGGCAAGTCCATAAGCTCATGACTTAAACTCATTCTCAAGTTTTAGGCTAAACACCATAATCCTTAAGAGAGGAGGAGTTTAGACGATCAAAATGATGAATCATGCATATAATTCTTACTTGCTTATGCATATAAGCAAAAGATCATCCTTTAATCCAATCAATCACGCAAATGCATAGACAAAACTTGCAAACATGCTAAAAATGCAAGAAAGGCATAAAGTCAAGAGTTAGTGGGAATTACATTCTAGCTTCTCTTTATTTTATTTTTTCGAAATAATTTTTTTTGTTATTCAAGCACTTTCGAGGGGGAAATTACCTTCCTAACCCCCGACACTTGAATAATAATTTTTTTTGAGTTCATGCAAGCACTTTCGAGGGGGAACTTACCTTCCTAACCCCCGGCACTTGCATAACTATTTCTCTTTTTTTTATTTTCTATTGAGTAAGCTTTTGGTGTCAACCCCACACTTTAAACTTGGCAATATGTCTAATAGCAATAATCAAGCACATAGGCAAGCAAAGTCAATACATAAGCTATGAAATTTAAACTAAAGTCACCTAAGAGCAAGAAAGAATCTCTATGATACTTCATGCTTTTTTTGTATATGCTACCTTATCCTCCTTACTCATTATGCAAAGAAAGAGCATGCTTATATCAAATGATTCAAGCTAGTATAGATGTCAATTCATGAGAACGTTGCAATAGTTAAGAACTTCAATCATCTTAAATCATTAAGATCAACGAGCAAACTTCACAAACCACAATCACAAGTCATTTCACAAGTGTATTCTTAAACTTAACAAACTTGTTTTTCAAGTTTTCTTCAAAAATGTAGGATGAAAGTGATATGTCAAGCAAGTGTCTATGCTCAAAGTGACCAACGATTGAATGATTGATGAAATGAAACATTAAAATTATGAATTCATGCATACTACCCACCCCACACTTAAAAAGTTGCTTAGTCCCTAAGCAATCAAGTAAAGCATAAGAGAGGGATCAAGAAACTTCTCTCGTGTGAAGGAAGACTAGTATGCATCCATGCTTGCTTCATGTGCTTTTCTTGTTTTTTTCTCTTTTAATGCATGCTTGGTTGTGGCACAACACTAAAACTCACAAAGATATCAAGAGAGTGAAATAAAGGTGAGTTTATGAGACAATCATAAAACCAAGCAAATCCAAACACATGGGATGAGATAAGAAGTTATTCAATCTTATAATACATCAAAGATAACAATAAACATAAAGTTTGAATAACCTCAAAGGGAAACACACAAAAGAGTAGCAAGTTCAACTCATAAGATAATACATCACAAAATACTAGCAAGAGTTAAACAAGCAAGCAGGTAAGCAATAAGCATAGTGTGCTTCTCCTTAGAAAGAGGTGTATTGATCTGCTCGGCCGAGCAAATTTTTTTCTTGGATGTTGCTCGGCCGAGTAAGCTTAAGCTTACCTTCTTTGATCCTCTTCTGCCGAGCAAAACGACGTCGCCACAAGTCGAGAAAGTTGCTCGACCGAGCAGAATTGTCCTAGGCACATTTAAAAGCTCTATCTCCTAGGTAAGATATCACCCCACACTTAGCTCAAATCATATTCACAAGAAATCATGCAAGCTAAGTGATATTCCAATCAAACAATCAAAATTTATAGCAATCCATAGCAAGCACAATCATTCAATCAAACCATCAATCATTCAAGCAAATTAAGAATAGGAGCACGACACTTACTACCCTAGTTTAACGTCTTGGCTAAGACGTAGCCGAGGCTTTTCCATTCCAAGAAATACACTTAGTGAGTCCTTTGCTAGGATCCCTCACTAAGCGGTGCAAATAAATACTCAAGGACTCCTCACATCTTTGTAAGGAGTGAGTGATGGGTCGCCACGCTTTGGAATTGCATTGTTGCGCCGACTTCCCATTAAGCTTCTCTTTTGTTGGAGGCTTTTGTTTTTGACTCTTCACATGATTATATTTGCCTCCAACAAAGCCATCCTTCACCTTAGACATTACTTTTGAACTCTTAGCTCTTCTCCTAGCTCTTGGACTCTCACGCCTTCTTCCTTTTCTTCGCATTTTCCTTCTTTTCTTTGAGGGGATATTTACCTAAGTATAGGCAAGATAACTTCATTTACTTCTTCCTCTTCAAAGAACCATTAGGCATAACGAAGTCCGTAGCTATATCAACTTTGCACACTTCAAGCTTGGAAGAGGTAGCTCTTCTCTTCATCCGGAATTTGCTCATAAGACCTCTTTTTCTTTGTAGGAACCTCTTCCTCCTCTTCTATTAGTGGAATTATTTCTTGTAGCACTTGTTGAGGCTCCTTTACAACCTTTGAAGGTTTACTTGTTGAGGATCACTAAGGCCTTGGACAAAGTAATCAACGAATTGGGGTAATTCCACTTGTTCTTTGTCTTCCGGAATTGAAGGAAACTCCTCTTGAAAATTTGATGGACGAGCTTGTTGTGCTAGTTGTCTTTCGAGCTCCAAGGTGTACTCATATTGATCATTGAATCTTTGTTCCAATTTTTGAAACATGAGTTGATTGTCCTTTTGGAATTGAGCTTGATTGGCCACCATTTGTTCCATTTGTTCCATTAATGCAAGAAGAGCGGTTTCTTCTTGGCTTTGACTTTGTTGAGCTTGTGGTGGCACTTCTTCAATGTAATCATAAGGTGAATAGGGTGGATGGTAATCCTCATACTCTTCATGGGAGTTTGTGTTCCTATAGGTATAGAATTCGGATTGAGGAACATATTCATCTTCTTCATATCCCATGTAGTCCATATCTTCATTGTAGTTTCTATAATCATTCCTTTGATCATATGGACAAGAGTATTCATCATGGCCAAAGTTATGGCAAATGTCACATTCCCTATGTGAATTCCACATCTTGAAATAAGGGAATGGTGTAAGGTCCTAAGTAAATGAAGGCGGTTGAGGGAGATGGGTGATGGTTGATGTAAGAACTCGCTTTTGTGCTCCTCTTGCTTTAAGTCTTGTCGACATTCAATTCACCTATCAAGCAATCAAGAGAAAGCAAGGTAGATAAAGAATATCACAAAACAAGAAAGATATCACACTCCAACAAGCTATTACAAAAACTAAAAAGAAAAATAGAGTGAATTAAGCAAACAAAAGTAATACAAACTAGTTAACAATCCTAAGAACTCATCCCCGGCAACGGCGCCATTTTGACGTGTGTATAGTGGAAGTTTTAATGTCCTAACACGGCAAACAAAATTTATATCTAGGAGACCTAGAGTCGAATCCCTAGAGATGAGTTAGAATTGATTAACTAGTCTTTACTACTTAAGAGTTGCCTAACATAAAAGTTTGGGGGAATTGGTAAGATATGGTGATATTTTTGAAAGGTTAATATGCAAACTAAAGGATTAAGGATCTATGGACCCTAGGCTTTAGCATATAAGGTGATGACAATCAATCATGCAACATTAATGAATAGAAAATGATTAGACTAGTTTATTTATGAACATTAATCCTAAGTTCAACTTTCATTGCATGTTAGGACTAAGAGGTTCATAAATGGAGGCCTCAATCTTTCAATATTTGGCTCTCCCTTAGGTAATGGACTCTTCCTCAATCTTTCAATATTGGAAGAGTTACCATAACCTAGATCAAGTAAACTAGTCATCTACATCAATCCTACACTTTCATGTCAAGATCAAAGTAGATTATTCATGCAAGGCTATCTAATCAACTTTATATCAACTTTCATTGCATATTTCATTGATTAGGTACAATTAATTATACTTAAGCATTTTAACAAACGCTTAATGTGCAACATATTATAGATGTAGCCAATGCACAAAATTCACATCAAAATTCATTGCATAACAAATTAATCATCATCCAAATACATGCATACAACCTAGGGATCCATAGGATCCCTAACCAATCACTACTCAATACTCATACTAGAAATGAAAGCAACAACAATAGAAATGTATGGAAACATTAAATTAATTGCAAACTAGAGTAGATTGGAAGGTATTGATGCTTGATCTTCACTCCTAAGTCTTCAATTTCACACCAAAGCTCTTGATCAAAAATCAAAATTCTTGGGTTTTTGATCGAAGTCCGAAGTCAAGGCCCCCGAGTTTGAAATGGTCAAAAAGTTTATATACTTGGTGATCCTCTCCCTAGCAAATAAGTCCTCGGCCGAGCAAGAAATTTGGGGAAAATTTTGCTCGGCCGACTTGTTTTTCCTCTGCCTGAGCAGATTTGAACATGGCACAGTTTTGGTCCTCGACTGAGTTCAGCTTCCTTGTCCGAGTAGCCTATTTACTCGGTCGTGCAGAATTTTACCTTGGCGGAGCAGAAGCTACTGACTTTTGATGTATCAATTTTATATCAACTCGTCGGGAGGTACCCCGACAACCTTAACTTAGTTTTAATTTTGTGTTTTTGTGTGTGTTTTAGTTTTAGCTTTAGTTTTAGCTTTAGTTTTAGTTTTAATTTTGGGCCTAAGTAGTTTGGGCTTTTGCATGCATATGGGCTTTTTGTGCATTATAAATATGTGATATGGGGTAAAAAATTGTGTCATATTTCATTTTCAAACTTATCTCTCTAAACACAGAACCCAAGGCCACCACCAACACCGCCGATCGCCGCCGCGCCACCGTCGCCGCCGCACCCAGAATTGGACAATTTTCGGCCAGAACGTAGATCTCAACAAAGGTACTCTACTGTCAAAATTTCAGTTGATTTGGAAGAGTATAGTGGTTCAATTTTGCAGTAGAAGTTTTCAGATCTAAATCTGCGTAGTGCTCGCGCGTGATAGGACACGCGCGCCAGGTTCAGCTCTTTTCTGTGTTTTTTGTGCTTCCCATCATGTCGATCTGTGCTAACCAGTTCGAGAAGCTTGATTTCAACATCAAGTATATAATGTACAGTAGGTGCGAGGTGTTGCCTACAGTTTTTGTGGATGAGGAGTTTCTCCGAGAGATGAGGATGTATGACGAGGTGCACGCCGCTTTCACGGCCACCGGGTGGGGTGCTTTCATGGAACTCTACTCAGATACCGATGTGGAAGACGTGTACGAGTTCCTTGCGTCTTACGAGGGACTCGCGGATAAGATAAGGTACCTCCATAGGGGCGTGTACTATGAGGCCACGCCATCCCAGTTTGGCGCGGTCATGGGATTCGAGAGGATGCCCGGTGCTATGGTTGATGAGCACACGGACCAAGAAGCATGGGACGATTGGACCGATGGCAGCAGGGCCTATGCGGGTGGACGAAGCCTCGGTACGGAATTGCTTGATCTGAAGATGTTCTACCTTCAGAGGCTAGTCTCCCACTCAATTATGGGCCGATACAATGGATCTCAAAGGCCCGGACTTATAGACATGGAGATCTTGAAGGGTCTCTATTACGGGAAGAAGGTGCGCTACACGAGCGTGTTCACCAACTATTGGGAAGTGGTGAGCATGAAGGGTCCGCTCCTGTGCGGAGGACTGATCACGCACTTCTTACGTGGTCTGCACATGGAGCCATGGTTGGAGGAGCACACTATAGTACGGGCTGAGTTTCTGACGCGCTAGAAGATGCGCCTGTACAAGGGGATCAAGGTTCGCGCGGATGGAACCGCATATTGGAGCTACAGCCGCGGATTAGAGAATGCAAGGCCTGCGCCAGAGGTTGTAGCGCCAGAACAGGTTGCGCCCAGAAGGAACAGGCACATGTCCGAGCGTGCGCAAGCAGAGTCCAGCGCACAAGGAAGTGGCGCACCTGGGCCACAGTTTCAAATGGATGAACATTGGGTGTTCAATGCCCAGCGAGTGATGGAGTACATGGCGCCACAGGGTGCCAACCTGAACCTGACGCCGCCCAGAGGATGGCGTGCTGGAGACTCGATTCCGGAGGAGTATGCGCTGCAGAGGGAGGATCCAATCGAAGAACTCTCCTGGTCCTTTTCATCTTCGTTTTAAATGTTTTGTAATTGGTGTCTTGAAACTTATCGGTGGCTGACTATTTGAACTTATGCTTTAAAACACATGTATTTTACTTGGTGCTTTGACGTTACTGGTGTTTTGAATTAATCGGTGGTTGGCTATAATTTGAGCGGTGTTTGACCATGTGCTATACTCGGTGCAAAATTTTTATATGCGTGCATGCTACTGCCTTCTTTACTACTTGTGCATAACGTGAGGACACGTTTTTGTTTAAGTGTGGGGGGTAGTACGTCTATCTTAGAAGTAGTTTAGTTTAAATTTTTCTTTTTTTAGTTTAGACTAGCTGAATGTGAAATCTCAAAAGGTAATTGAGCACGAGAAATAGTGGCGTGCGCGTTACTCGCGAATCTGCGTAAATTGTGCATATATGACTTATTCTGATTTTTTTTAATTTTGTCGAAGTTTGTGTGTACTCTTGAGTGGAATAAAGAGGGATGTGAAGCTGATAGAAACGTCCTAGAGAAGCAGTCGACCGAACCAAGCTTGAGGAGCGGTTGTATGGTTATGAGTGGTCGTTGAGGTTGGTACTTCGCGGTCAAAGGAAAAAGAGCAAGCTCAATCACGCAAGTGCCGAAGGCGAAACCCTAATGGCGTGACGAGACGGGAAAATAGACCGTCTTCGCGGAAGTTAGTCGCTCAGGAAGGGGCGCACGGTTGCAAACGCGTGGCCTGACTTGTGCGCGACTAGTCAGATGCGAGAGCGGGGCGTGGTTCCATAGCTGCTATCTGAAGGCTATGATTGGAAAGCGTTCTAGGGAAGAATTAAGATCCGGACCAGAAAAGATTCAATTCAAAGTTAAAGCTCAATGCTAAACCAAACCCCAGATCATTGTTGTTAAAGCTCAATTCAAAGATTCAATTCAAACTTATCGGTGACTGTCTTATTGACATCTTGTAACTCTGTGCTGATGATTTTCTAAACCAAACCCCAGATCATTGTTGTTAAATGTTGATTCCCACAATTACTCGAATGATATATTTATAGTGTAGCATATTTATTCTTGCCGGAGACTTTTAGCGGTTGATATTAATTTTGACGACACCTTCTTCTTTTTTGATGGAAATCACGAATACAGCAACAAAGAAACAGGAAAGAAAATAGGAAACAACGCAAGCAACTAAGCCAGTAAGCTGGAAAGATAGCGCGGAAGTGAGTCTAACAACTCCCATGAACATCTAGAAATCCTTGCGAAGCCAGCAACACGATCAGCAAGCACATTTTCCTCTCGAAGAACATGCGCAACCTTCCAATCTGGGTGGACCTTCAGCCTCTCCATGCAGTCTACAAGCCAGCTAGCGTTCTGCCCATCGCTCAAACGGCCCAGACCAATAGCAAGAACAATTTCCACCGAATCCGATAGAAACGTTACGCTGTCCAAATGAAGCCTTTCCGCCATCTGCAAACCGGCCAATAACGCTGCACCTTCCGTATCTCTCGAACAAAAAGCAGAATGAGTCCATCCAAGATTCGCTGCAAAAATAGCATCTTCTTCATTCAACCAGATAGCAGCGTACCCATTTGATCCATCTCGACTCCATGATCCATCACAGTAAATAGAGGCAAGCGATAAAGGGACTTGATCATGCCAGGAGCAGTGCCTCATCCGGGTGTCACATTGGAACAACATAGTAGACACCCTCCGGCAGGTGTCTTCTATGCGAAGGTCAGCGGCTCCATGTCTTAGGGTATTACTGGCATCCCAAGTAGCCCAAGCAGTGCATAACAAAATCTGATTTGGAACATGATCGGTAACACTCAAACAACCAATCTGCTGGTGAGGAGCATGCGTAAAGGAGGACAGTTTCGAGCAGCCCAAGCTTCTGACAGACTGCCCTCGTTCTCCAACAGTCCTTGAACAAGTGAAGGGAAGTTTCCAGCTTGTAGTCACAGAAAATGCAGTTCGGGAACACATCACATCGTCGTTTTTGCAGATTGACTACGTCTGGCAAGCCATCATGGAATAGCCTCCACCCGAAACTTTTAACCCTCCCAGGCAAGTTAAGCCCCCACAAGCATTTCCAGAACTTCGCAACTAGGCTGGAATCAGATTGCTCGCCTCTTTTGTCATGCCCAGTAGGCTGCAGCAACCCATATGCCGACTTGGTAGAAAACTCCCTAGAGCTAGATTGCGTCCATGATAGTCTGCCACCCTCCTCTCGAATTCCCTCCCTCATAAAACATTTTATTTTACAGATACCCCCGCCAGGCATGCGACGGACGAGAGCCTGTTCCTGCCGTCAGGAGGTCAGCTTGGGGGAAATATCGAGCTTTATATACTCTACTCAGCAAGAGGTCTGCTTTGGTAAGTATGCGCCGAGCCTGCTTCATCAGCAGCGCGTCGTTAAAGGTTGAAAGTTTCCGAAAACCCAGCCCCCCTCTCTGTTTATCACGTAGCAAAATAGACTTCGCTACCCAATGTGCCGGCCTAGTATTTCCATCAGTAGACCACCAAAATTTCAGGAGCTTTTTTTGGATCCTATCACAAACCGTAAGGGGCAGCTTGTAGCATTGCATAGCATAAATTGGGATTGCTTGCCCAACTGATTTGATCAGTATCTCTTTTCCGGCCCGGGAAATAGCTTGGAACCCCAATCACTCAGACGCTTCTCAATTCTGTCCTCCACCTCCCCTGAAGATTTCAGTTTTCTTTTGACCAATCACCACTGGCAGACCGAGGTATCTGGAATGGCTATCAGCACACGCTACTCCCATTATGCGGCACACTTCCTCCTTAATCCGGGCGTCCACGTTCGGGCTACAGACCAACTCTGACTTGGAATAATTAATGACCTGGCCAGATAAAGATTCATATTGATCAAGAATACACTTCACCGCTCGGACCTCCTCAATGTCTGCGCGAAGAAATATAAGGCTATCGTCTGCAAATAATAGATGAGTGATGGAAGGACCAAGGTGACTAATTTGAATACCCTTGATCGTCCCCTGCTCAAGTAATGAATTCAGTGCTGCAGAAATCCATTCAGATGCTGTGATAAACAAGTAGGGTGATATTGGGTCCCCTTGCCTAATACCTCCGGATGGTGCGAAAAATTCCGTATGGGTGTTATTTACCTTGACCCTGTATGTCACCGTCCGGATATAGTGGAGGACCCTAGCAATCCATCTGTCAGCATAGCCAAGCTTTCTCATCATATTTTCCAGAAAAGACCATTCCAAACGATCGAAAGCCTTCTCATATCCAGCTTGATCGATAGAAACCCAGCTCCTCCTCGTCGGGTTTTAATGAAGTGGCCAATTTCATGCGCAACAAGGACGTTATCCGTGATCAACCGACCTGATACAAATGCGCTTTGATTTGAAGAGATCACTGAAGGAAGAGAAGCCCTGAAGCGGTTAGCCATGACTTTTGTTGCAACCTTCATAACAACATTACATAAGCTAATTGGCCGGAAGTCCGTCATTCTGGCAGGATCTTTGCACTTGGGAATTAAGACAATTTCTGTAGCATTGAGTCTAGTATCCAGCCTTCCGCCATTCAGAAAACCCAGCACTGTTGAGCACACTTCGTCCCCAAGAATATCCCAGTGTCTCTGAAAGAAGATAGCCGGGAAGCCATCAATGCCGGGCGACTTAGTTGGTCCCATCTGAAACATAGCTGCCCTAACTTCCTCAACAGCAACATGGGAACATAGGAATTCGTTCATAGCTAAGGAGACTTTCCTGTTCACGCAGCTTAAAGCTTGATCCCAATTGATTTGCTCCTCCGAGATGTTAGAGTGAAATATTTCAATAAAGTATTCCTTAGCTACATCAAGTAGTCCATCATCATCCGTGACTGTAACACCATTAGAATCAAGCAGCCTGTCCACTCTATTCACTTGACTCCTCCGAGATTTTGACGACACCTTCAAGTGGATCTTATATGACTCTCAAAATCCCAAACTCCACCATGATAAGATTCGCTTCACATTTTGAATGAGTTTGTGTCTGACTGATATAGGCTTGATAGGAGTTAGTCCGAAAACGTGTTCCATTTATTGAAGACATTAAGTCGAATTTCGACAAACTTATATCAAACTTTTTGATGAGAAGTGTTTAGCATTACAGTTTGCAGAGAAATAAGAACATGCAAAAGTGGTGAGCTAAAGAGCTGGTTCATGTTAGCGGGGCGTTCTCGGAGTCCGATTGGGTTGTGTAATGCCTTGTTTTGAAGATTACCACGACGCGGTCATGAGCGAAGTTAGTCAGCACTCACCACATTCGCTCGTGACTTAAGCTGTTTTGGCCCATCCGAGGCCTTTTACTATTTTATTTTAAATTTTTATAGTTTTTAGACAGATTTGGACAAGTTTCTATATTTTGATTTTTAGAGAGCATTCCTAATTTTGATTGGATTAGATATGTCATTATCTTGTAAAAGTCTGTTAGGATTTGTTCTTCGAATTTCCTATTAAAAGTTGGATAAACAGCGATATTTAGGGAAGCCCAAACAGTAGATAACTTCATGCAAGCCAAATTAAATGTTTAATTTTTCTTATTTACATTTTTCCTTGTTTAAACTTTAATGCACACACATTTTTCAACATAGCATACGTTGTACGCAAAATGAGAATCATATTATCAAAATAATGTTCTGATTAACAACAAATCAATACATTTTGCACATGTCTTCTTCTATTCACACTGTTTATTAAATTTCTGTCCACATTCAAACTGTAAGATTTAGTGTTTTCCTAATACTCAAACAAAATGTTTCCACTTGAAAGTTTGAATTCAAAATCAAAGACAATAAATTCATTAAATTGCTTTGGAATTTGATTCCCATACGTGCACCTTCTTTCCATTCTCCCTCCACTCGCGATGGAATGTCAGTCTCTCTATACAAAATTTGATTACAGCCAAAACGTCACCGTCTCAACATCTAAGCGGCATATTCGAAATGACAATTCCCTTAACTAACCCTCATTTCAAGCTTCATTTTCAAGCTTGTTGTATATATATAATTGTTATGTTGTGTTTTCATTCAAATTATTAGTTCCACTTGCTTTTTCTTTTCACATCTAATTCCCTATTCGATTTTCTTACTCTATTATTGGAAATGGCAGCTGAGGAAGGGCAAGTCATCGGGGTTCATTCCGTCGAAGACTGGGAGGCGCATCTTAAATCCGCCATAGAGTCCAAGAAACTGGTAATATATTTGACGTTGTTACTGTGTTGTTGAGGTAGTTAAACCTGATATTTGACATGTAGGTTGTGGTCGATTTCACTGCCTTATGGTGCGGTCCTTGCCGCTTCATCGCACCTATTTTGTCTGACATTACTAAGAAGTTGACTGGGGTTATCTTCCTCAAAGTTGATGTTGGTGAGCTGAATGTTACGTACTCTATATGCAGGAACATTAGGGATTGAATTGTAATTTAGGAAATATGATTTATCACCTATATGTAACTCTAGATGTATTTGGATTGAGTAAGCAATGAATTAATCAGTTCTTATCCCCTTTTCCCTTCTCAACCCTAATTCCTTCTTCTTGTTCCCATCTCCATTCATCTATTTCTCATCTCTAATACATCAACCGTTGCAGATCTGCACATCTGCATCACTAAAGGTGTGTACTAACTTCACCCACACTTTCACTCATGTTTACGCTTTAGAGTTTTTGTCAAATACCCGAAATACGTTGCTCTAATTTACGTACCCACGAATAACTCCGTATACTAAATTACTAATCATTATTGAAACATGAAAGCAGAATAGGCTAATTTTAGGTGTTTTTCTTTGATTTGCAGATTGTTGCTGAGGAGTGGGCTGTGGAGGCCATGCCGACATTCATATTCTTGAAAGAAGGCAACATTGTGGACAAAGTTATAGGTGCACGGAAAGATGAGCTTGTCGCAACCATCAACAAGCACGCTGGCAGCGGTGAAGCTCCTAGTACTTAGTTAACAAAAACCTTATAGTATCTATGTTTTTCTAAGATATCAGTAACACTGAAAAGTACTTAAGATGTTCGGTTTGTGACTGCTTGTTTATCTTTGGCTAATTAGTACCAATCCAATAAAGTTATAATTCTACACAAACGATTCCCATACAAATTAAATGAATAAAATCACTTCAAAATGCATACAAAAGGCCGTGGTCTTGAATTCCTCGTAATAATTTACACCAACCAGGCAACCACATAGTTAATGACTTATGTCCATCTGTTGGATTGAACATCAGCTTTCAAATTTTATACATTGGATCGATCGAAAATGGCAGATGAAGAAGGAACATGACAACTAATCTCATGTTGAACATTTTTTGACGCGCGTGTTTTCTTTGTAATTGTTTTGTTGCAGAATATGATGTGATAGTAATAACTTGATGACACTTTATTTCATTTCTTTGCATCTGCACTATTAAAGATACTTGCTTTCAGATGCTTCATTATCTTGTTCCAGATTCTCTTGTTTCTTACAAATCTTGTACTTATTCTTCTACAGTGGGTGATCCTTAGTAAAATGTTATTGGGGGCAAAAGAAAATTATGCTTGTGTTTTTCAATATATGTAACAGTCACCTATCATAATTTTATAGTAAAAATCAATTCCATTACATTAAGAATTAACTGTTTATACATGTAAGAATTGAATCTGATGTCATTTAAATCCCCTTACGGATGAATGTGTAATTTAGGGATAAAGTTCAGGAGAAACAAAGAGTTTGGTGAGACGGAAGGACTTAATATTAACTGTTGGATTAGATTAATTTGTGATTGAGATTAAAGCTGATTTTAAATAATGGACGTTTGGATTTGCAAAGAACCTTGGCGGTTGAGATTGACGTTTATATTTTTTAATCAAATCTCATCCGTTAGATTGTAAAAATTCAACGATCCAGATTATGTCTTTTGGTTTCACATTTATTTATTCATCCTCCTATAACTTTACTCTGTAATTTATTATGCAAAAAATGTGTTTACGAAACTCTAAAAAGTAGTATAAGCACCATTTAACGTTATTTATTTCGTTTTTCCAACAAGTAATCACTTGATTAAGATAGTAAGATATACATTGAAATATAAGTAAATGATACCTCGAATTTAGTGATTTGTAAGCAATACTCATGCAAATTGTAAGATGAGCTATAAATCAATATACATCTATTTGAGCAGCACTACTTTACAACTCAAATTATATTTTACATTCCTGCAGTCCAACGTCAACGGTTCGTTTTTTTCGCATATCACTAAATGCCAGACACATTGAAAAATAAATGGTTGATGATGAACCGTAAGGATCATTTGGAAATTATTTAATTATCGAAGTGCCAAGAAAATAAGTTTGTCTTATTTTGGATAATCAATTTTGGTGTCTTGTATACATTGAAATACTTAGTTAAGGCCTTGATAAATTTCTTTACAGGGTGTACTATAGGATGGCATATTCAAACGTAAAAATTTATCGAGTATCGAGTGACATATCGATGCGCAAAGTTGCATTAAAAGAATGACAAGTTTGAGTCCATGGGGAATAGAAATCAAGACGTGTATGTTTTATATATCCCACATAGGTGGGTTGATGGAAAATGCGTCACAATATGAGTAACTCCACTTGGAATATGTATAATTTGTTATGAAAGGGTCTGGATCTCATGTTGCCTGTAGCCAAATACATCATGAATTCAAAACGAAATAGTTTTTATCCGAATTAATTTAAAACGACACAGTTTTAGTAAAACCCATCAAGATCTCTAAACCCTTTACAAAATAACATAATTTTGATACTTAATAATTCAAAATATCATCGCTTTAATTTTGGCTGCATTAGGTTGTTGGCAGTACCGGATCCGATTCCGTTGTGGAAAGCTCTATGAAAACACACAAGGGGGCGTAGGGTGGGTGCAAAAGTTGTAGTCTTGTCTTAGAGGATAAGCAACAAGACTTAGTCTTGCCTATTTGCTTTGGCTACTTAAACGTGCGTTGCTGACCGCGTCTAATTTAATTAACCCTCTTGCGACTCAATAACGGCAAGTAGGGGTCGAAAGCACCGAAAACTGTAAACAAGAATTGACTCGAATATCAATTAGTCAAGCAAGCAGCGAAAGAGAGGTTTAATTGTTGATTATAGTAAACAAGGTTGCAAGTCAGTGAAAATAACAAGCGTGAAGGTCTTCTATCTATGATGTTAACATTGTGTAACACATTTCTTTGCAACTAATATTTAGCACATACCAACTAACATACAATTCATACATTCTCATAGCTCATGCATACTCCGGTCAAGTAGCATACAAATAACTAGTGCTTCCAATGTAGTCCAGACCCACACCGTGAATGAGACTAATGTTTGTCAGACAGATTAAGTGTCAAGCGAGCTAAACTAGTCGCTCAAGAGCTAGTGCCCAATTACTTGATGTTCTTTATTTGAATTACGGTCAATTCTCATCAAATAAAACTATTGGAATTAATAAACCAAATTAAATTCACCGATCAAGAGCCTTTCAACTTAATCTAATTAAATCCTTCGCCTAATATATATTTCAAAATAAATACGTTGGTCAAGGTCGATTCAATCCAATCAATTAGATAATTAGGCACAAAAATTTATGTAAAAATATTAAACTGATAATTAAACACAAGGTCTCAAAATACTTCGCCACAAGTTCATGCACAAGTAGTAGCTATTAAATT